>JAFBJT010089038.1:180813-193453 GCA_016785325.1 Chascanopsetta lugubris
TTTTTTTGGGGTAATTTAAAAAAGGGGGCCCCGGGCTCATCCCCCCCCCCCCCCCCACTAATGTTGACTCAGAAGTGCATTTGCTTTGTTGTTGCACATTTTTGCCCTTGTTGGTTTAGCGTGCGCCTCTTGTAGCTTTTGAGTGGACATCACTTTGGATTGAGATGGGTTTCAGGTGGGGCCCTAATGCTGAGTGGCATCAACGTGCCATGCGGACATACTGTAGACGTGACACTGAGTTGATCTGACAATAGAATGGATCAGTGTAGCAGCTAGCAAGTCAGAAGGTAGAGCATAATCCCCTCTGTCAAGTCTCTGTCTCGTCAATATTCAAATCCAGCCGGCTGTCCAATGGCTGTCAGTTACAATCTCCCTGCGGCTCGTGGCCTGGCACAGGCACATATCTAAATTGAATTGGATGTTTTCTTCTCAATGGAAATTGAGTCAAAGAGATGACCCCCCCCCCCCCCCCCCCCCCCCCCGTGCCCCCCCTCTACTCTCTGCCTCTTGTCTGGTATTGTGAACTTGTCCGTTACCCCCCAAAATAAAGCAGATTTTAATCTACAGTATCCACTCCTGGATACAACTTTTTTTGTTTCATTTCAAGAAACATTGGAGCTTGGACATATTTGCAGTCCTGACTCCGACTCTTGAACAATTAACAATTAACCTTATCCACCACAATGACTGGAGGTCAAGTTCAGGAGCACAAAATTAAAGGCTGTACATTTAACAAGACTCCGCTGGGAGTGAAACATACACTGGATACATCCTCTTCCATATGTCTCATATAGTGTTTGGAAACATGGAAGTAACATCCAGCTCCAAAAGATAAAGGCTGTGTCAAGGTTTATAAAATGTAACCCTCAGGTTGTGTCTGAAGCCGTCTCCAAAAAATGTCCGACTTCCATTCAAAATAGTTTTCCCACTGAATACTTGGTCAAAAACATGTTTCCATGATTCATTCTGCTCTCGTTTGTTCGATTTAGGGTTGGGGTTATTCTCCTCCTCCTTTTCCTCTCTCCAACTCACCAAATCCAAGCGGCTCCGCCTCCCCCTAGTGTCCCGGCATAGTAAATGCAGGTCAATAAACCAACATCTCAACATCCTCACAGTAAATTGTACACCTTGCAAAACCATCCCACTGGCCGGATTGGACCCTGTGGTGGGCCAGTTCCGGCCCGCTGGTCGTATGTTCGACAAAGGTATTTGTAGTTTTGCGGGCGTGTCTATTTGACTGACGCAGACTCACAGTTGATTGACACACAGCAGTTGTAGACTGGAGGGTGATTTACCAGTTGCTGTGTTTACCTGAAAGCTTCATTCATTTCTGTTTTACATATCGAGAGTCACCCTTCATGTCAGGTTGAACAGTTGAATCAGTCAGACGTAGCTGGTTGAACTCACTCGCTTTACGAGATTCTTTTGCTGGTCTCCAAAGTTTCAAAAAATCATTTGTTCTGTCTTTTCAGAGGGTGAATCTGAGTGTCTTATTTGGCAAACGGATACTTGTCAGTTGTGGCCAAACTTTGTGATATAGACATAGAATGTTTTCGAACTCGTCTCTCGATCTGACCTCGGGTTCTACCCTCATATGGGATGTGAGGAGACGTGACGGCCGCGCGAAAAGTCGCCTGTTGACGAGACGTAACCTGATTCCTGAGGTCTGAAACTGAAAGCTGCTCTCACACGGGTGAAAATGTTGGACAACATTTAAACAGTCTCTCTCTCTCTCTCTCTCTGTCTTGTTTAGTCCCTCTTCTCCTTCTTCTCTGACACATGTCGCCCTGGCATGTGTGGAAAGCCCTGACCTTTGGAAAGTTTAGCACTTTAAATATTTAGGCTTTGGTTATGATGGATCCTCCAGGCCCCGGCGGCAATGTGCGAAGCCTCTGATTAGGCCTCGCTGTCAGAGTCATTTAGCCGAGTGTCTGGCTGCTGGTGGCGCTCGGTGTTTGACAGGCCAGCCTTTTAAACAAACAGCGGTCCCAGCGGCGGAGCGGCCAGGGCACCGGGAGCAGCACAAACACCCAGCGCCGTGAGAGAAACCACTCAGCCCACTGACAGCTGCGGAGGAAACCACTGGCCGCTGTCTCTCTGGCTCCCATGGTCGTTCGAGCTCTCTCTCTTTCCTCCCACTCGCTCCTCTATACTTCTATAGTCCTTGCTCTCTCTCTCTCCTTCGCGGCAGATTGTAGTTTCCTCCATGCAAGAGTAAGCAAGTCAACGTTTATACTCTTTATTGGTCAGACGTCACCTCTCGTTGTCAGCCGGGAATCAGGATGGCTGCCGTCTGGCCCCCGTGCCGACCATAGACTGTGTATAAAGATGGACGTAGCATCCGTGACGTCACCCGTAGGTCTCTGCAGAGTGATTACGAGGCTCATCCTGGTCACCAGTCACCATCTCGTCGATGCTTAACTCCTTCTACCTCCTGGTTCATCCAAAAACGGGCAAAGAGGCGGAACACACACAGAGCTGTGGGTGGGCCCCTAGTGTCGTTGCATCACCCACAGTTCGTGCCAGGTAGGCACAGGTGTCGGTCAAGAGACCACGCCCTGAATTATGGTCAACTTCAAATGTCAATAAAGTATTGATTAGAGAGTTCCCCCCCCCCCAAAAAAATCAACCCCCGCACGGTTCTCCCAGGAAAACCGATGGAGAGCAAAACTGTAGCTTGTACCAGGCTTTAAACATGTTTAATTCACCAGTGAAGTTGACCATTTTAACATGGGAGTCTATGGGGATTTGCTCTCTTTTGGAGCCAGCCTCAAGTGGCCACCCTGTGTACTGCAAGTTTTGTCAATTCCTCACGTGCTTCATCCGTCTGCACCAGAGACGTCCTGATTAGGACGAGCTCACGTTGATGTTTCCCCTAGAAACACATCCGAGCCAGCCCCCTTTTCATCTCTCTTTGAGACAATCTCCCGTGGCATCAATCCTGTAAATATATGAGTCTTAATATGTGTGTCCTACTCTGTATTCAGAGGAAGAGCCGAGTCAGCAGCTCCAGTATTAATGCATGAGAAATGAGCGGAGCCCATAAGAATTAAAGGGTAAGACTTTCCTTATTAAGATGTAAATTCTGAGGGGGAACTTGACAAAAACGAGGATACAGTCAAGTTATTGTCAACTTTTACCTGCTTATGCATTTCTAAAAGGTGTTGTTGTGGCTGTACTTGTTGAAATTACACACAGCCCAGCACCTTGTGTGTGTGGTAGTGTGTGTGTGTGTGTGTGTGTGTGTGTGAGTGTGAGTGTGAGTGTTTGGCCCATTTCTCCGCGCACCATCAACCAATCTCAACAAATACACAACTTACACTTCATGGAGCAATTTACACTTTTGGCAACATTATCTATTGACAGCATACATGGCAACTATTGTGGTAATTCAATCTCTGTCTGTGTGTGTGCCCTCTTTTTTCTCTGCTCTCTCTCTCTCTCTCTCTCTCTCTCTCTCTCTACCTCCCTACCTCTCTCTCATTTCAAATTTGCACTTAACACCTTCCTGGGGAAAGGCTTCTCATTCATCAACGGTGTTTGTCCCGGTGACAAGCGGGGCGCCTCCTGCATATCAATATCAGCTAAGACAATGCTGAGCCTGTAACCTTCAGCTAAATGTCATTCTGCTTAATCCTATTTGAAAATTAAACATTGAAAAACCTTTAGCGCACCTTCCTGTCTCGCTCTCCTGTCTCTCTCAGCTCCTTTATTGGCCCCTGCTCCTCTCCCCCTCACTGGCTCGCTGGCTCTCTGATGTTCTTGTTGTTTCCTGCTTGTGACATTTGTACTGTTTTCCTTTGATTGTTATTTGTGTCTCATAAATGGTTATTTAGTGGAAACAATTTTAATTTGATGTCACCAGAAGAAACATAATGAAGGCTGTTTGTCAGTCACCGTTTGGCAGCAGTCTCCTAAGACGGTGGTTCTCAACTGGTAAGGCTTCGGGATCCGCCATCACCCCTTAATGAAAATGTATTTAATGACAAGATGGTGCAGCTTGAACTGGAGATAGTACCGTTTATCACTGTGTGACAAAAAAACCCCAAAACAACTTTAATGATAAACAAAAACGACCAGCAGGTGGCGATCCTCATTATAAGAAAATCCACATTTCATGTCGTTGGTGTTGTACTTGCGTTTCATTGTCAACAAACGTTGCAGATCTATCTATCTCTGAAATGGCCAGTGTTTATTAGCATTACTGGGCATCATCGCCACCTACTGTTAAGGAGTGTGAATAGACAACTCTCTGACCGGATTTTTTTACTTAACCTTTTTTTTTTTCCCTGTCAAAGCTCCACGACCCACTGAAAACGTGTCCGCGACCCACCAGTTGAGAATCGCTCTCCTAAGACATGCTACTTCCTCTGTCATTTTCAAAGACAGTTTCTTTATTCTTGGACAAATGGAAAAAGTGAGATTCATAAAAGCAGTAGCCAAAGTTGTACGAGGAGATAACACTCTGTAATCTTCCTGTCAGGCCTGTACATGACATATCTTATCCTCAGCGGTGCTTAATTAGCAGGCTGACAGTGCCGGGGGAAGCAGAGAGAATCCACATCCGCTCCATGACAGAGGCTGAAACTTTAGCTCGGCGCTCTGCATTGAGAGGCCCCCCGCTTCTTTATCATGCATGAAACACGCGTGATGTATTTGGTGTTTTCCCTCCACTCTCTGCCATATGCATCACACACATGCGTAGCACCGCAGCATGGAACATATATCTGAGGATACAGTGAGGAATCGGAAAAGGAGGGAGCGCCGGGATAAAAGGAGACGCGGAGATTGCAATGAAAATGCAATCATTTGCAGTCAGACAGATATAATTCCCCTCGGAGGGAGCGCGGTGCGGCGGCTCAAAGACAGCCTTCACCCAGCTCTCCATATGGATTTGATTGACCACAGTCACTCATCTCGGGATTCCGCTGAAATACTGCGGGTGAATTACAACGTGACTACCTTTGATGTCTTCATATTGAAGCCCTCCATCCACTCCATAGCTTAAAGAATTAGAAAAAGTGATGGAGGGGAGACATAGCGTGGAGGCGGTTCGAGAAGACAAGAGAAGCGACAAGATACGAGAAGCAATTTCCCGCAGGAAAATGAGTCGTCCCCAAACGGGATCTGCAGGGGCCACACCGTGACTTAGCCACAGAGACCAGGCCGGTCATTTCTTGAGTCCCTCCGCAAATGAAAAATAAGGAATTAAAAATCACAATAACAGTGAAGTTTACGTACAAAAAGCAAGAGATGGCTGTGGAGTGGGGCAAACAATGGGTTGTCCACTAATCAGAAGGTCAAGTGTTCGATCCCTGTCTTGCTCGTTCCACCTCTCCAAGTGTCCTTGGACATGATACCACATCAGAAAGTGTAATAGTGATGTCTGACAGAGAAAGTGTTGGATATGAATAAATGTATGTATTAGTCAAAGTCTGCACATAAAGATGGACGTCGCGTCCGTGGCGTCGTGCATTGGCTTCTTCAGAGTGCATATGAGGCTCATTGTGGGCGAGTCACTCGTCGCCATCTTGCTGATGCCTAACTCCTCCCACTTCCTAGTGAGGAAAGGTAGGCAAAGAGGCGAGGCAAAGGTAGAGCTGGGGTGGGCCCAGTGTTTGTTTAATTCACCTGTCAAAAGTTGACAGTTGTAACGGAGGAGTCAATGGGGGCTTTTTCGAGCCGGCCACAAGTGGCCATCCTGTGAACTGAACGTTTATCCACTTCTGTATTGGACTGATCTGTCAATCAGGCTGCCACTTGGTATGAATCTGTTCATGACAAAACAGAACTGTAAAGTGCTTTGAATAGGCCCCAAGAGCAGAAAAGTACCTAAGATTGAACTCAAATGTTTCACAATGACAATAGAGACCTTTACCAGATAAAAATGAAACCGCACTTTGGATGCTGTGACACACAACTCCGCTGTAACCAGCATTGTGGCATCACGCGAGCATCACATCGACAAAACAGGTAAACAAGTAGAGGTGGAGAAGGAGAAAGCTGCTATTCTATTTCTGTCTGAAGAGGTAGCACAGCCGCAGCGACTGTGTGTGAAACTGACCCACACAGCACGAGGGAGAAAAGAGACAAACCCGCTTACAGTATATGAAATGTTAAGCAGTGAAAGAGAGAGAATGTGGTATTTCAGACAGTGGGTCACACCTCAGTATGTGTGGAGCCCAAGCTGAGCTGCCTGCACCAGGGTCCAAACAAACCTGAACAACATTGTTTTCCCTCTGTGTGTGTGAGAGAGGGAGAGAGAGACAGAGAGAGAGAGGGAGAGAGAGGAGAGAGAGAGAGAGAGAGAGAGAGTTTAACTTGTGCCGTAAAGTGTCAACACCTTCAGCTGCTTTCTTCTGCTGTGTACTTTCATTTAAGTCTGCATGTCAGAGCCGATGTTCCTCCTTGTTGCGTCCACCCACTCTCTGTGCCGTCTGTGCTTCCCAGGTGGGAGATGCAGGAGGATGCCGAGCTGGATGACGGAGAGAGAGCGATGGCGGAGGATCTTCACAAAGCCTTTTTGGCTCAGTGCTGCAGCAGTGCCGGGCCACGGGACCCTGCTGGAGCCGAGGACACGGGAGCGGCGCCGATCCAAAGGGACACACAACCTGATGAAAGTGCTGCCTAATAAAGGTCCGAGCAGCCGGGAGATGGAGCCTCCCTCTTTACACACATGCATCACACTAACTCGCCTGCTGCGTTTCATCTATTTTTAGATTCGGGGAAATGGACAACCTGGATTTGTGTGCACGGGACACCGCCATAATCACTGAATGTTGAGGAATTGTATTTTTATTTATATGTTTTTTTTTTTTTTAAAGATCTGAGCGTGAAGACATTGGAGTCAGCATGTTTCGCCTGGTTACTTAAAGTAAAAAAAAAAGACAACTGGGAAGCACAAAGATGTACAATACTCTTTGGTGACAGTGTCCCTAAAACCACGCCCACTCTGTACAATGCTAGTATTTTGTGTAAATTGATAAAACATTTATTTAATGTGTGACATAATTGCCCTGTATATTTTATTTTGCCAACCATGTCAGAATTTTGTTATATATGACGGAGAGAAAGAGTGTTTTAGAATCAAACATACAAATAAAATATTATTTCAACATTGTTGTATTGAAGGATACAGCAATGTTTTTAAACACACTCTGCGAGGATCTCTTTTATTTCCATTAAAGGTACAGCGTGTAAGATGTAGTGATATCTAATGGGCAAGTTGCAGCTGAATACCTCAATGTTCCCTTCCAAGCATGGCAGCAAATCTATGGTGCCTTCACTTATCATCAGAACCCAAAAGTTTGCCCATTCTGGGCTGCTGTAAAAACATGGTGGCACAACATGGCGGCCTCCATAGAAGGGACCTGCTCATGTTAGAAATATTAAGGGGTCATTCATGGGAAAATAGTTCTGCTGTAATTTCTGCTCATTTAAATTAAATTTATTTCATGTAAGAATTTATCATTGGACCCAAAGAAAATATTTATTTTTTGTGTTTTAGAAAAAAACAGTCAAAATGCTGTTATAAGTTGACGGTTTTCATAACATGCTATTTCTCCTCTCTTCCACCCCCTTAGAGAAAACACTTTATCCGTTTGTATTTCTATTGTCGGCGGGTGATTGGCTTAGAGGACATCTGTCACTAAAGCTGACAGTATAATTCACAACAAATCATGACAAAGAAGGATTCCTCACAAAGCATAAATTGAATTTTTCTATTATACAGAATATTTCAGGGATTATCAAACCTACATAAACACAACCTCAGTGTGACATGTTTAAACAGGATCAATGGAGACTGTGTTTTGACTTCTCTTTCATTGCTTTTCAGGATGTGGGTTTTATTTGAATGTTGCTGCTGCATTAATAAGTTCAACAAGCTTTGCGTCAACATGTTGAGAGGCAGCATGTTCAATGTGCAGGGGAGCAATGTTTGCATCTTAATTACCGAGCCCCACTTTATCTGTATGTCACAAGCGTCTTTTTTATAACTTGACCTTCATTGTGGGCACCAATTAGAATGACATGAAAAAACTGCTTTCAGTTATCATTTAAACTGTTTATTTTTTCATTCTGGGCTACTGTAGAAACATGGTGGTGCAACATGGCAGCCTCCTCGGAGAGGACCTGCCCCTGATGTGAAGGGCCTGTTTTTGGGTAATGAAAACAATGATTTATTATTTCTATTATTATTGTTGTTGTCATATAAAATGAACATATCATCAGATGATTACACCCTCGTAAAAAAGATCACTATGCTTATGTTCAAGTTTAATTCGACAAATACAAAAATATTGAATCTTACACACTTTGCCTTACAAGTTAACGTCTTGTATCTGATCCTCAGTATTGTGATGTAACAAAGTACGTTTACTTCATTACTTTAGTTTTGTTTTCCTGTGGACTCCATGTCTCTCATGGCTGCTGAGTGTTTTTCTAAGTCTAACTTACGTGACATAAATCCACCGCACCCAGAGTGTAAGAAGCCCCTTCCTTTTCCTTTTCTGAGGATATCAGTGGCACAATATGCCATGTGTGTCTCTTATGTGGGTCTCCCATCGCAGCATCTCTGGGGCTCTGCTCAGGGAAACAGCTCAGCTCCCCAGAGGAACCGCTTCAAACTTCCAGAGGCCGTCCACAAGTAGGGCACCCAGCTTAAGTTGAGCCAGGAGGACGTTTGTGTGAATCAACGGCACATGACTGAAAATAACCCAGGTATGTGTTGGAAACAGAAGTTAGTTCAGGTCACCTGGAACACAGCAGCACCTGTCAAGATTCAATAAACCAGCTTCCCCTCTTTAAAGGTGTAGTGTGTAAGATTTGGTGACCTCTACAGGTGAAGTTGCATGTTGTGTCCATCACCTCACCCTCACCCTTCTGAGCACACAGGAGAACCTGTGTTAGACTCCAGTTGTCATTAAAACTCAAAAGATATTGAGTATGTCCACTCAGGGCTACTGTAAAAACATGGCAGCCTCCGTAGATAGGACTCCCCTCATGTAAATATATAGTAATGGGCTCATTTAAGGGTAAATGAAAACAATAAAACATTTTTGTGATTATAATTTAAGGAAAATGTCATTATGTAATTGTTTTGTTATATTTTTGTGGCAAACATGACCAAAATCTTACCCACTGCACCTTTAATTCCACTAGTAATGATTACCTGTGTGATAGTTTTATTTTGACTTTAAGAAATAAAGTTATTATTTACTAATCCTTGATCATTGCTCATCACAGGTTTTCTATAAATTTGTATTCAAATATATAGAAAAAATAGATATATTCCAATATATGTTCCATACATTTGCACGTTGTTTACAATGTTAAACTTTTTTTTTAAATGCAATAAATCATATACTATTTATTTATCTATCTAAATTATTTGTTTGTGTTTTCATTTATTGATTGATTTAATTCAGAGAGAGAGAGAGAGAGAGAGAGAGAGAGAGAGAGAGAGAGAGAGAGAGAGAGAGAGAGAGAGAGAGAGAGAGAACATCTGCGTGAGCAGCAGCGGCGGCTCCTGTGCTACTGTGCCTTTAAATCTCCCTTCCAGCCCGTTGCCCCGGTAACCCGGAAGCTCCACACGCTCGCGCCGCTCAGCTCTGCTGCGAGTTCTTCCTGTTTGTAAATGTGGAGGAAGCAGCGGCGTGTGGGACAGCTTCACATGTCCTGATGGTGCGTGAGTCCGACGATAAGCGTGCATGTGTCTCTGGTGTAACACGGCTGTTCCTCTCTGAGCGTAGCCTCCCTCCGTCTCCTTTAACCAGAGAGAAGCCAAAACACGAGTTTACGACCTAACGTAACGCGCTCCAGGTAGAGCAGCTGCGTGAGAGCACACTAGTCAGGGAGTTGAGTGTTTGTAGTAAATAAAAAGAGAAGCCGAGTGACTACAGATTGTTTTTAAACACCACTGGTAATTTCCGGTGTGTGTGAGTCATCAAAACAGCTGCTGCACCTGTGCAAAGTTGAAGCAAACATGCTGTGTCATGTTGAACAGCAGCCATGTCAACTAACAGTTCGCTGCGTAAACATTATGTTTTTGTGTCTTAGTTGAACCCAACAAGAGGCTTCTAGCTAGATTTAGCAGTGGGACATAGTTTCTCTGTACTAACCAGCAACATGTATGGTGAAAAACGATTAGACGTGAGTGTTTACATTGTTTATAAGACGCTGTGTCGCCTTTTGATTGTCCCCAGCTCTGACAGGAAGTAGCTCAGTGACGTCCTGCAGCTGTGGACTCATGCCCTCTCACCCTGGTGCTGCCACACTCACACTGCACATTCTGTGGATCACTATGGCTCAGGTGGCTGGACAGGAGGACAGAGAGAAGACCACTGCACTCAAAGGTGAATCAGTATTAATGTGACGATGCTGTTGTGAAAGTAAAGACAAGACAACGTTTGAAATAGTGGAACTTAAAGGGCACTGGGACGTGTGCCGACATCCGTATATCAGCAGTTACACTTTAACACATACTCCCTAGAGCGATTCATGGGCTATGTCTAAATGCATGGAGTTTAAAGAAATCTCCACGATCAATATGCTATTATGCGATATGCTATTTTTTCATCGTATGGTTTAAACTGTGTTTGACTGCGTATGATAATGAACCTCTCGAATCTATCATCAAACCTTTATGGAAAAAGAACTTTAGCTTGATAATTACCTTGAATTTAGTACATAACGAAAACACAAAAATGAAAAAACAGTATAAACTGAAGAGGAATATAATATATGACGTTGCTAAGTACGTGTCCTACAAGCATGGCACATTAAAATCTGAAAACACACAGTTAACTCACTGTCCATGTGTCCCCTTAATGCACCAAATCTTTCACATAAAGAACAGTATGTTGTGGACATCAAACCGGATTTTGAAAATCACAGTAACGGAGCCTTCTGCACATCTAATCAGAGCAGACTGGATCCCATCTGCACAGTCTGAGTCTTCATAAGATGCTACTTCAGTCACTTCCACAACTATCAGTAAATACACTCATAATCCACCGCTCAGTGCTGTGTTCACCCATTTCAAGGAAGTTTAAATCAGCCCACGGGCCGAATTTGACCCTCTGGCGGGCTGGTTCTGGGCCGCAGGCCGTATGTTTTACACCCCTGATCCAGAGCATGTGCTGTGATTAATTAACAAGAAAACATACATTGGGTGGATCGGAATGGCAGCCACCATTTTGTTATGCTTGGACAGTGTCTATTTATAATTCCCATTCCAATGAGATCCTATTTTTAAGAGGAGGCAGACGATGGCAAATTGTTGCTTATTTATAGTTGCTTGTTTGTTTAATTTCAAATATACACAAAAACAAATATGTGTTAATTCCAATTCCATATAAACATCAAACAGGGGTTCAACACATTTTCATAGGGACAATTCACCATTTATAGGTCCTGGGGACTCCATTGAAAACCCATCAACATCACATAGTGTCCTAATTAGTACACACAAAGACACAGACTGTCTAACATCAGTGTGTTACATTAATGACATCTGCCCTCAAATCGATATAGAAAACATAAACGTGGCAGAAACACTGATTCCATCTGCTCTCATCAGGAAATGTACTTTGCCTCCAACTCTGCAGTGCGACTTTATGCCTTTAAAAATTATGACTCTCGCCAAGAAATATTTAAATAAATGTCCCATCAACTGGAAGCTTCACCTACCACTTCATATTTGAACTTTGAGCAGACTCCCTCAGTAGATAACACATGACGGGAAATGTCCCACTTAACCTTGAGTCAAATTTATTCACCCACCCTTTAGCACACCAATATGTGTAATTTGTTCCCCCCAGGTTTCTTTCTGCCTCACTGATAGAATTTGCAGAAAAATGTCAATAGACATTTTGGTGGGTATTTGAATATGCTCTTTCCGCCCCCTTTTTTTCTGCCACTCGAGGATGATGAAGTGCTCTTGGTTTGAGTGGGGAGGCACAGAGTTTGCTTTGTTGCCTCATAACTGCACAGAAAGGAGAGGAAATAATCAAATGTAAATGCCTCTGATCTTATCGTGACGTACTGTGATTGAGGTTATGATATTTACATTTTTGATTCCGATTCTTTCTCACCTTTTTCAATTCTTCTGTTCTTTCCTCCTCAGACTTGCTGTCGAGAATCGACTTGGATGAACTGATGAAGAAAGATGAACCTCCTTTCACTTTCCCCAAAACGCTGGAGGAGTTTGAATACGCCTTCAACGAGCGTAAGTTCATTTGTTAAGTCTTCAAAGCCAAATGCGCACGTCTCCCGGTGAGCTACATGGCTCGCACACAAAGCCGCTGCTTTAATAGAAATAAAGAAGTGAGGAGAACGACACTGACAGTGGCAGGTTAGGAACTTCAGCTCAGGTAAACGGGAGGTTAAATCACTGCCCAAGGACTCTCGACCAAACCAGGAGAGGTCTGGATGTAAGCTGGAGGAGAGGTAACTACATATGGGCACTCGGCTAAAGCAGTTGCTCCCAATCTATTAGTCTCTGAGCATTGGACTGGGGTGATGTGGGGGTTTGGCTGTGGTGACCTGGCTGCATTCGAGAGAGAGAGAGAGAGAGAGAGAGAGAGAGAGAGAGAGAGAGATAGAGAGAGAGAGAGAGAGAGAGAGAGAGAGGGGCGGG
>JAFBJT010089038.1:193659-206878 GCA_016785325.1 Chascanopsetta lugubris
ATTCGAGAGAGAGAGAGAGAGAGAGAGAGAGAGAGAGAGAGAGAGAGATAGAGAGAGAGAGAGAGAGAGAGAGAGAGATGGGCGGTAGCTCAGTGTACGTGGTGACATCACCAGCACCTGTGACCAAAGGCTCAGGAGCAAGCACAGGCCACACCCCCTTCCAAACCAAATGACATTTCCAAGTCATTTCCAAACAAGCAAAAAGTTTCCTCCGCACCTTTGAGTGAACCGGTGTCAACTCGCAACCCCTCCTCATAAATCCCAGGTATTCACCTCAGAGTGATATTCCCCTTGAAATGTCTTGCATGGTTATTCATCGCCTGAAGAAATACTATTCTAAAAAGCATAACAGTGAAAAATAATTCACATTCATTCAACAGACCCAATGTTTTCGTTTTATTCTAGAATGGTGTAAACCCTCAAAATAATCCTGTTGCCACCATAGTAGTGTGTAAACAGATCAGGGTGAGACACAATGCTGCATTGGATCCAAAGTCGTACACTTTTAGAATTAAGTACCTTTTTATAAGTAGTCATCCAATAGAATACTGTGACAAGACTGCAGAGAAGTGATACTGATAGGCGACTCCCAGCATGAATGTGTCTCATACCGTCAGGCTCTTCGATTGGTCGACAAGTTGAGTCCATTTAGCATTCACTGCTATTTTAAAGTCAAATGACCATATTTTGATAATGAGTGTTTGTGTGTGAGAGATAGACTATAGCTGTGTTCTTTTGATGCTTTATAGATCTATTTCTAAATCAATATTCTGTGGCTTATGAGTGGCCTGACCCCTCAATTCCACATGCACACCAAATATCCCCAAAGTGACCCTTTTCAGGGTCATCACAACTTTAAAATGGCCACATGTCAAGTCATTCCATTTAAATCCAGTCCATTCTTTGAGGTCTGCAGGTGTCAGTGGGCGCATGTGCCAGTGTGAGTCCACTGTGCACAGAGCTGAATCGGGAGTGGTTTGGGTCCAGGTGATCCCCAACTCTCTGTAGGATTCTTTTGGCTCGCTTTAATCACACTAGTTGGAGGGAGAGCAGGAAGAATTGGAAAGGTTTCTGCTGCTGCTGGTGGTGGAGGTATTGTTTTTTTGGGCTCTTTTCATTCGTCTGTAGTCTCCCTCTCTCTCTCTCTCTCTCTCTCTCTCTCTCTCTCCCCCCCTCCCTCCCGCTCTGTTCTCTGTCAGTGTCTCTGCTGGCTGTCTGCCTGGCTGAGTGGGGGGACATGTTGTGTACTCTACGGCCCGTCAGTAACCTACTCAGCCTTGCCCTCCGCCTGACGGAGCATTTGCATAACCTCGCTGTGCCTAAGAACAGAGACTCGCACGCTCGCCCCTCCACACACCCACCACCACCGGCAGCAGCAGCAGCAGCAGCAGCAGCCACCACCACCACCACCACCACCACCACCGTGCCAACACCCACCACCCCCGCTACCACCGCAGGCTCGAGTCCCAGCTCAGTCTCCCATGGAAGGAGACTCTACATTGCCTCAACCTTTCATCTCACCTCTTCCCTCTTTCTCCCACCTCTCCCTGCTCAGACACCGCCTCACCCACCCACACACACACACACACACACACACACACACACACACACACACACGTATATACACACTTTTTGCCCGTGCATATGTCTTGTCAGCCTTCCACTCAGGCCTGTTTTTGAAGGATAGCGTTTCCATTAAAGACGCGGCGGACCTCAGGCGGGGTCTCTGGTGTGTCGACTCCCGCTCGCGCCGACTCGCAGGCGTTTCTGTAGCTACGCCCGGGCTACCTCCGCCCGAGACAGGTGGAACAAAAATGTTAATTTGACCATGTAATGATGTGAATACAGACGAGCCTGTGTACAATAGTTTGCAGGTATCTTAATCACTGAAGATGATGGCTTCATCTCGGCAGCCCTGCGGTTTTCCATTACTGGAAATCCAAGGTTATGTACACCTAATTAAGCGGCCAAATTGAGAACAGAATGCTAATTATGACTGAAAAAGAGGAGAAAAGTTGAGAAAACGTTATTCCTCCGAGAGGATGTGTTGGGGGAGGCAACCGAGCCCACACACACACACACACACACACATTTCCTCTCCCTGCCTCACATGTACACACACGCACACACACACACACACCCCTCTCCTACTGTAGGATTTCATTACAGCTCCTCTCTTCCTTCTCTTAGGCAGCACTGTTTAGATCCTCACCCCTCCTCGAATGCATAATTGATTTTCTTCAAGGTACTTTTTTGTGCACACGGCTTTATCCTAACTTCCCGCTCGTCTCCTGCTCTACCTTTCAGGCACAAGTCGACTTCTTCTTTTCATAACGGAATACAATGTCAAACCTGCACCTCCCAATCACATGTTAACAACAGAGAGCAAGTGCTGTAACACACACGGTGTTGGCAATGTAAGATTGATCGCATTGATAGTGGGGTGAAAGTGGTGAGATGAAGAAACAGTGCTCATGCATTCCTTTATCTCTCCACAATATTGAATTTACTTATATCTTTGATGGGTTTTTCTCACATTGTGCGATAATTGAGAAAGTATGAGAGCCCTCTGGCGATCTGGGTTAAATATGTGTACTTTCCACTGGTTTAGCTCTCACAGATTCTGCAGTCATAAAGGTCAAAATTAAATTTAGCAGTGTTTAGTGTTTTATTGTGTTGCAGTGTCAACCACAGGATCGATGGGCTCATTGCTAAGGTATAAATGTAGTGGCTCCATAATCCACAGCTTCACAAGGGTAATTGTTTATTTGGAAAAAGGGTCGCACCATCTCTTTTCTTGTCTTCTAACTGTTTTCATATAGAGTAAAAACCAGATAGTTTTACAAAACAGGATAAGAAAGGCTATTTTTGACCTTTGTAACAATCAGGGTTCAATCTCTGGGCCAAGTTTCTATCTAAATATCCAGCATGTTTGATATTTAAAGGTGCAGTGTGTATGATTTTGGTAATTTTTTGTCATTTCAAAACAATTACGTACTGCCATTTTCAAGTGTATTCTTTTCCAATTACACTTACATGAGCCCATTAATGTATCATTACTTAAAGAGCGGGTCCTCTCTACGCAGGCTGCCATGTTGTTAGTAGCCCAGAGTGGACATACTGAGCATCATTTGACTTGTAATGACAACTGAAGTCTACCATAGGTTTTCCTGCATGTTCAGAAGGGTGAGGGTGAGGGTGATGGATACAACATGCAACTTCACCACTAGATGTCACCAAATCTTACACACTGCACCTTTTAAGACAAGTGGCCCTGACAGAAGCTGGAAAGTCAATTCCAAGTCACTTTCAACTATTATACTTCTACTCCCAACTATGATAATAATAATAATGATATTAACGTTTGTAGTTAGATCAGCTTTCTTTGTAACAATAAGTTAAGAGTTGGTAGAGTTACGTTGAATTAGATTGAATAATTAACTCAGGTGCATATGGCTCACGTGCAGCAGTTTAGAGCCTGTGACACTTGTTCACACCTGGAGCTACTGGCTGGAGGTGCTTGTGTGTGTGTGTGTGTGTGTGTGTGTGTGTGTGTGTGTGTGTGTGTGTGTGTGTGTGTGTGTGTGTGTGTGTGTGTGTGTGTGTGTGTGTGTGTCGGGCTTGTTAGAGTGACTGGCCAATGCCCAGCATTTGCAAGGAGCAGTTGTCGTTGTGGGGCTGATGGATGCCAGCTCACCTTTCTCTACCCTCTTGCACACACACACACACACACTCCTTGCTCTCTTTTAGCTTTTGCTCTGGGAGATTTCAGGTTGGAAAGAGAAGGGAGAGACTTGTGGCCAGGTGCCAGAGTGAGCGGAGAGGAAGAGGGAGAGCGAGATGGACAGAGTTAAAGAGGAAGGGGAGAGGCTTTTAGATGGATGAAATCCGGGACACAGAATTTTTGCCATACCAGCTGTCCAGACCCAGCCTGCCAGACTACCCAGAAGGCCGTTGGAGTCGTGACTGGAAGAATGCTGCTTCATCCACAGGCCTTGCACCTGCCATAAGGGGGGGCGGGGGGGGGGGGTTAGAGTGAGTGACAGATGAAAAGAAAGCGAGAGAATGAAAATTAGGAAAGTGTGGTCAAGGTTAGCTGTTTAAATGGGGTCACCTGCTCGACACTTGCAGCAAACCATATACAGTCACTGGGCCACTGTATTAGGTACATCTGTTTACCTCCCATTTGAAGCATATATGGAAAGGTGATTTAAGTGACTTTGACTGTGGCAATGGCGGTTGGTGCGAGGCAGGCTGGTCTTAGTTATTCACACACTTCTGATCTACCACGATATTCGCGCAACCACCTCTACAGGTTCACAGAGAATGGTCTGTAAAAGAGAAAATAGCCATTGAGCTGTTTCTGAGGAAGTTGTTGATACCAAAGGCCAGAGGAAAATGGCCGTCAGAAAGGCAACAGCAATTCAAATAACCAGGTGTTATATCCAAGGTCTGCAGAGGATCATCTGTGAAGACATCAGACCTTGAAGGAGAAATGTACAGCTAAAGACCACTCACTAGCCTCTTAAGGTGGCCAGTGAGTGTGAAGGGTATATGCAGTTATTAATACTTATTTTCCTGTGTGTGTGTGTCCCACAGATGGTCAGCTCAGACACGTCAAATCAGGAGAACCTTTTGTGTTCAATGCCAGAGAGGACCTCCACCGCTGGAATCAGAAACGCTATGAAGCACTTGGAGAGGTAAGGCACCACTTCTACGGTCACCACCTTATCTAGAAATGGATTATTCTGTTGTTAAAGGTGCAGTGTGTAAGATTTGCTGACCTCTAGAGGTGAATTTGCATGTTGTATCCATCACCTCACCCTCACCCTTCTGAGCATGCAGGAAATCCTATGGTAGACTTCAGTTGCTATTTAAACTCAAAAGATCCACATGTACGATTGTAAAAACATGGCGGCCTCCACCGAGAGGACACCCCCTCCTCATGTAAATATACATTAATGTGCTCATTTTTGTGTAATGGGGGGAAAAAAATTATAAATTCATGAAAATGTCTGTATGTAATTGTTTTGTCATATTTTTAGAAGTGACAAAAATGGCCAGAATCTTAGTGAGGTGAGGTGTTAGGGTTATGGTCAGCTCTGTCATGGCACTTTACCACCAGGTGTCATTAAATCCTACACACTGTGCCTTAAAAAGAGACTAACGATTGCTATAATACAATGTATTTGAGTGGACTATTGGACTTTAATGGAGGAATAATCTTTGTTGGGTGTTCCAGTATCATTCATATTTAGCTATAAGCACATTTTGATGTTTGTACGCCTCATATGACGGGACTGCGTGTGATTAACTACAGCTCTTTTCAAACACAGTATGGTAAATGATCCCACCCTGTACACAGCACAGCATGCGAGGAGTCTTTGCATATCTCTCCGCTGAAAACTGGATCATTTGCCTCATAACCTTTTCTTAACCATCTTAAATCCCAGTACCTCAGACAGGCGCCCGTTGTGGTGTATCTTGGGGTCCAGGCTCCTGTCAGATTAGAACGAGGAAGGCTTACAAGTATTTTAAAAGTCATGGTCCGCCGAGGCTGGCGAGCGCAGTCCTAGTCATCTGCTTGTCAGCTTAGTCGAGGTAAGAGTTGAGTCTGAGGTCAAATTTGTCACATTCGTGTTGAATTTAGAAATCAGAACTGGACAGAGACAGATCTGTGGATTCTGACCAAGAATTTGTGGCAGATTTCAGCCCCGGAACCAGAGCAAATATCTGAGAGTACACGAGTGAGATCCCTGACCGTTGCTCCGAGTCGTATTTGTGGATAAAGATGTGAAACCTCTCTTTACTGAAGACCTGTCCACATTGTTTTGATGGAGAGATATGTGCGCAGGAAAGAACCAACAATTGTTTTGACTGTGCAACTGTGTTGTGATACTGATGTGGATGGGACTTGACTCTGGATGAAGTCATGACCCCTGCTGTAGTCTATACTCATGAGGCCCATAGTGGGAAAAGCAAGCTGCGTTTAGATTTTCCTTTCATGGATTCATGCAAACTTTTTGAAGTTGTGCGACTTCAAATCACCATATATGCAACGGCACAACATGTTAGGGTTCACCTCTAATTCACTCCCTCAGTACCACCACATGCAATATGCATTAAGATAATGAGACAAATGTTCTTTTGTAATCTGCTCTTTTATTTGCATCCCCCGCTATGTTGCTTTTTAATTGTTGTGTGCATTCTTTGAAGTTCAAAGCCAAATGATAGAAGACCCGTTTGTGGGATTACCTGAGTGTTTTTTTATTATTTCTAATGCAGGTATACAGTTGCTCCTTTGAGAACCCACCTTCTGTGAAGACCCCCCCCCCCCCCCCCCCCACCCCCCGAAGCCCCCCCCCCCCCCACCCCTAACTCCTTCTTTTATTTTGCCTGCTCAGGCAACTATCTGTCGACATCTCAAAAGGCTGCAGAAACAAACATTTGGTAGCGGGAAAACAGGGGGGCCCAGGAAGAACACACAGACATTTAAACCAACTGAACTCGGGCATCCAAAGGAGAGGGGGGGGCGTTGGGAGGGTGGGCAAACATTCGGAGAAAACAAATAATCATCAAGCGGGATGTATGCAAATTAAATTCATCCTGTGATTAAAAAATTGACAGAAGCCTCGTCTATGGAGAGGAAGAAAGGAAACGGTGTCAGTCAGTGTTGACGTGAGGTGGTGTAATGAGAACGGATAGCCTGTGTTGTGCTAAAGGAGATTAACTGGCTGAGCAGAAAGCCGCAGCACTACCTGAATAAGCAGCGCGATCTGTCTGTTTTGTTTTTTGGGCCACAGACGATTCAAGGAAAGGAATACTGTACCTCTCTCAAACAGCTTTGCACATACAGATGCATTATTCCTCCTCCTGCTAAGAAGTATGCTCCATTATGAATAGACACAGCCACTGGATCGCATGCCTTTGCTTTGTAGAACTTGGTTGTGCTGCTTAGTCGGCCTCTGTGTGTGCGAGTTTAAAGTGTACCCGTGATTATCTCTCTGTCCATCGCGTGCGGACAAATTGTTTGTGGGCCGCGTCCATCCCCTTCCATTCTGCCTCAGAGGGTTAGGGTTCGGGTACAATAAGATCCCACACACGCAGGCCTGTTCTGGGCCGATACGGCTTCGCCACACACCCCGGTGCCCTCTATCACCCGGCCACCTGAGACGATCAGAGAGCCGGCTGTGATTCAGCTGCAGAGCTGTGACGGATGGCACAAGGACGTGGGTGCATGTGTTTGTGCCCTCGGCAGTGTGTGAGTTGAATGGCATCATCATTGCCCCCTAATGTTCACTCGCATTCCATTCCCACCCACCCCGTCCTCCATACCTCTGTCCATCCCACCCTCCTCCTGTCTTCTCTGTCTTTATATGCTCTGTATTTTGTGCAGAGGACTTGGCATATGTGTGCATCTGTGTGTGTGTGTGTGTGTGTGTGTGTGTGTGTGTGTCTCTGTACATGTGTGAGGGGGCTGGGGGGTGGCGGCTGTATTGTCAGACACATCACAG
This sequence comes from Chascanopsetta lugubris, assembly GCA_016785325.1. NCBI lineage: Eukaryota > Metazoa > Chordata > Actinopteri > Pleuronectiformes > Bothidae > Chascanopsetta > Chascanopsetta lugubris. Next base: position 201,174 of record JAFBJT010089038.1, read on the forward strand.
CACCAGATGTCCAATTTGCACTTCAGCCTCGTCTGAATGGAGGGACGGATACAAAGAAGGAGAACGAGGATGTTGATGTGACGGCCTCCAAGCGAAAGAAAGAGATGGGAGAAAAATTTGGATTGAACACAAGAGCTTCAAATCATTTTTTTCTCTTCAACTTCAGGATATAAGAGAAAAATTATTCTACAGTGTTTTCATATATTTAGGTTTGCATGATGAGTTTTCGGAGAAGTTGCATTGGTCCATTATGATTGCAGACCACTGTCCATCTTCATGTGCATATAACTGACTTAAAGAATATGGAACTCGGATACCACGATCTCTCATGCACAATTTAGATTCCAATTGCCAGCCACACACACACACGCACACACGCACACACACACACACGCGCACACACACACACACACACATACGCTCTCCCTTGAGAATCACTGAAACTCTTAGACGATCTCAGTGACTCCCATTTAAGTCTCAGGATTTATTTTAGGATTTAGTGACATCCATGGGTGAAGTTGGCATGTCGTTGCACGTCGCAGCTGAATACCTACTCTCACTTGTAAACACGTAGGGGGACATATGGTAGCCTCCAGCTATCAATACAATCCAGTATATGTATGTTTAATTTAGCGATTCCAAGCAATCGCAACAACATGGTCGTGCAACGTTGCGTCTCCATAGAAAAGGCTTGATGTAAACATAAAGGGGTCACTCGAGCTGAAGACACTTAATATATATTGGCGATTAAATACCGATAGAAATATAAGTATAATCATTTTCTGGTGTATTTTCTTTGACAGTTGTGTCACAGATGTAATACAAAGTAGGTTGGTGTTGGTGGGCGCAGCAGGGTCACCACAGCCTGTTGTAGGTATCAGTTGTAGCCTAATTCCTCTGATTCAGTCATGAGTCTCTCTGATAGAGCACAAGCATAGGGTCTGGCCCAGATGGAGCTCTATTAAGCTGTTAATAAATGAGGATTCTTCTCTGCTCTGCCTGCATCTGTGGAATTGAAGGCACCCACAAATTTGTCCGTGCACACACACACACACACACACACACACACACACACACACACACACACAGTCAGAATATTATAATGAAGTAAAGCTAGCCAGATGGCTGAATTAGAAAGCTCTCTCTCTCTCTCTCTCTCTCTCTCTCTCTCTCTCTCTCTCTCTCTCTCTCTCTCTCTCTCTCTCTCTCTCTCTCTCTCTCTCTTTCTTTCTCTCTTTCTTTCTATCTCTCCCTCATCTCTCCGTCTCTATCTTTCTCTGCTGTCTCTCTCCTACACTGTGTGCTGTCTCTCGGTTGTCTTTTTTCTTGTCCTGTTACTACCAGCTGGCCGAGGTTTAAGGTCCTGCTGAAGGGTCCATGAGCAAAATACTGATGAGACAAACGCTGTGGGGGAAAAAAACTCTTAAACTCTATGTTATATTATATTATATTATGTTATATTGTATTATCACGTCACAAACCTGAGTTTTGTCTCACATTTGCATAAACCACAATATCATCTGCAGATATTTGATGTTCGTTTCTCCATATACATAGTTTATGCAATCAAAGGGTAGGGACTTAATTGTCTGTTAAATAAGGAAGTGATTGAATGGTGGAGTGGATGTGAGGAAAACCAGATCTTTACTTTACTTTTCTAATCTTATGTTCATTTTCCCAGGTAGTGTCGAGTTCAACAGGTCAATTGGCATAAAATTAAACATTATCTTAACAATGTTTTCATCAGTGTTGGATCTATAAACATTTACAGTTACATCAGTCGTGGGTCCTCTCTATGGAGGTTGCCATGCTGGGCCATCATGTTTTCACAGTCACCTGAAATAGACAAACTAAACACCTTTTTACTTGTGCAAACTGATTTATTTGAAGCAGGGTTCCAACACCCAGACGGACGTACTACATTTATCCCTTTAGATGAACAACATTATCCTACGACTAACAAACATTGGTTGAAATGGTGCTACAAATAAAAAAGAAAAGAAAATCTTGGCTCAGTCATGAAACGTTGCATCAGCACCTCAATGGGAACTGTAGCCACAGGCCCTCATACTGTACATAAGATCCAGGAGGCCCCACACCAGTCGTGGACCATTTTGTCGTGGAGCTAATGGGATGTCTCTAAAGACGGACTATAAATGACAGCTGTCTGCCCTGATTCAGCGACTGCCATCACGTCTCCATTCCCAAAACACTTAAACACCGCTGCTGTTGCTTCGGCTGAGAGCGGGGAGGAGGAAACAGACACAGTCAGACAAAAATGGTTGCAGGGTATAAGTGAGGTGGATTAGAGTTGATGAAAGAGAAGGGAATTGGATCGGGACGGGCGGGGGATGCAGGGTGGTGGTGTATTAGGGAAAAAGACAGGAGGGCTGGTAGTTACAGCTCTGGCATCTGTCACTACCGCCGGCACCCACTGTGGCATACAGTGCTTTACTTTGAATTAGCCCTCTGTCGGCTTCTCGGTTAACACCTGAGGAGGTCATTACGATGCCATTAGGATGAGTAGTGCAGGGAGGGCAGCGGAGGGAGAGAGAGGAGGCATATCTACGCTAAGTGTAAACAGTCCGTCTGTCAGTCTGCGCCTGAGAACTCCGCTCCTCCCTGGAGAGCCCTCGCTCCTCCGACAGAAGAATGACAGAGGCCTCAAGGGGATTGCACCAGTCTCGCTCGCCCCCCCCCCCCCTACCGTCTTTGTCACCCACGTGGACTGACAGATCACAAACTCACAACAGTAGGGCCCTATTTTAATACCCCTTTCTGTTGGTACATGAGGCCGACTTAAAATAAACAACCTTTCTATTGCCTGGCGCTGTCGCTCATTTTCGCAGTCTATCTGCGAGTGCGCTCCGCTGTTGTCGCCGCCGTTGTTGTGCCGCATTGTTCGCGGGGATTTTCTTCCCCTCCTTTCTCTTCCTCTCCTCTATTCTCAGGAGAAGGAAGGAATGCTTTCCTGGGTGCAGTCAGTGATATGGCATGGAGCAGCTCTTTCGGTTTCATTGTATAAACAGCTTTGATGCCTCTTCGTCTTCTTTTTCTTCTTCTTCTCTTCCCTGGTTTCTATGGCTAAGTGGCTTTTAGAGAGGGCTCTGGACTTGCGAGACAAGAAACCTACGTGTCTGCATATGAGTTTCTTATGTGTGTGTGTGTGTGTGTCCCTCATGTGCTGCTGACTTGAGTGTAATTGTGGCTGAAATATAACATATATAACCCTAATCTCATTACTGCAACAAGTAACCTCAGTATACCGCAGATCAACTCTGTAACTTTTGTCTTCTGGTGATGTTTAAGGGTCAGTTTTATGAAACTCCAGGATGTTTCCGGACACATATTGATATTGTAAAACAACAATACTGATGTTTTAAATGAACTTGGGGTTTATTATTGTTCTCATTACTCTAGAATACTGTACCATTACGTTAGGGTTAGTGTTGATCTCTATTCATGTCTTATATGGCACTAAAACAGTATATTGTGGATACACTTGGCAACACCCTGATACACATGTTGCAATGCCCCATGTCTCTACAGTGTCTCTTCCTCCATTATAATTACTTCACCAGTGACCATCTCAAACTTTGACCTCCATGCCTCCATTGAACATGCTCCGATCCCTGTCCTCTTTATCTTTTCCATTTTTGCTTCGGTTTCTGTCGTTTGTGTGGCAATGATACCATCTTTATCGCCTCAGGTGTGGTCAGCCAAAGCAGGTGTAACTGGTGTAATCAGAGGTAGAACACATAGACCTGCAGTGACTCATGTGAACACACGGGCACTTGTTGACGTGTAGCTTCAGCGAGACCGCGGCTTGTGAGTGGAGATGATGAGGAGATTGTTGTGGTGAAGACCAGGTGGTTTTGTAGCCATTTATCAAAGCCATGTACAGTCCACCGCTCCCTCTCTCCTCAGCTGTTCAACACAGTGGGATCTGGCACCGCACTCCTGGCTCTCGGGGATTACTTCCCCACCTCTCCCATGTTGCCCTCCTCTTTTCCGCCCACTGAGCCCTCCTCTAAGTCCCTTCCTTCCTCCCTGATCCCACTCGTCTTGCTTCATCACCACCATGCTTCCGCCGCACAAACAAACCATAGACACAGAGATGACCTCAGATGCTGAGGCTCTTCTTTTCAGACTCTCCCACGATCGCGCTCACAGTCATGGAGGAAACTTTGACTGAGGAAACAGCACCGTCATTGTTGTCTCTCTGTCTCATACATTGACTCATAGTGTGTAAGGTATACAGAATATTTGTGTAGACCCTTTGTTCAATCTTTCAAGTTCTGAGACTCTCTTTTCAAACATTTTGGTTCAATGTAATCATTGCATGGATCCCACTGAAACAGATGTAACTGGCCGACAATTACAACGTAGCTCAATATTCATGCAAGAGTCCAATAGAATTATCATTGTTGCTGAGAAAAGTGTAGGCAAGTTGTGGAGAGCCACACTGGAGTGACTCATCCTATACAATATGATGCAGCAGGCAGAGAGGTGCAATGCATGGTTGTCGTCTGCACAGGAAGCCACAGCTGAAGCAAAAGCACAAGAAAGCCTCTTAAGCCTTCGTTAAAGCCACACTGACAAACGCAAAGACTTTAGGGAGTCCACACTCTGATCTGACGAGACCAAAGTTAATCTTTGTGGATCTGATGGTGTCCATAATGGATGGTGTCACGGGGGGAAGGAGGGGTAGGAGTGCAAGTGCAAGGAGGTGTGTGACTTATGATACTTTAGTGCTCTATTGGTATCTTAAGAAGGAATATGATTGGTCTACATTGGAGCTCGGGTCAAATGATTCTTTAACTGACACAGGTTTTAATCATCCCCGGCTTTAGTTGGAAACATCTTGATGGAAATGCTACTTTATTCTTTGCGGTCTTAGAGGCTAAGATTTGGTGTAATCTGGAGGTGAAGTTGCATGTTGTATCCATCACCTCAGCCACACCATTCTGAGCATGCAAGAGAGCCTATGGCAGACTTCAGCTGTCAGTAAAACTCAAAAGAAGTCCAGTGCAGAGAGTACCTGCTTCTCATGTAGATATACATTAATGGGCTCATTATTTGATTAAGTTTTAATACAAAAATATATGATAAACTAATGAAAATATATATAATTGTTTTGTAGAAGCGACAAAAAATGACTGAAATCTGACATTCTGCACCTTTAAGACAACGCAGTATTTCTGGTGTGATGCTAAAACTCACAGCTGCCTTTTGAAGACAACTGGGTGATAGAGCTCAATAAGGCAGGTTAACAATGATCACCATAGTGCTGTTGTTATTCCCCAACTGTTGGCTGTCGGACACTTCAGTATTCAATTCAGTATAGTTCACTATGAAAATGAACAAAACATTCCCCAGAGGTCACAGCTGCACACACAGGGAGGTAAAGGGGGGACAGTGTATATCACCCAACCTCTACCCTGTTGAGCACTCGAGCAATGTTGAAGAGGCAAGTGAAGCATCACTTCCCATCAACCATCAAGGTACTGGAGGAGGTCACCCATGTAGAGTGAAACAGGATAGATGGGACAGTTAGTGGCAACCTTGTGTAGAACCGACGCTCGGAAAGGTCAGTGCAGTACTTACAAGAACGGAGAAGGACTTACAGTATATGTAGCACATGGCAACAACAAGGCGAAGGTAGAAGCTTCCATCTAACTTACTTGATGATGTATGGATTTTTG
>JAFBJT010089041.1:4107-42154 GCA_016785325.1 Chascanopsetta lugubris
ACCCCTCCTCATTGATGCACAATATGTGTATTATTTCCTGTTCAACCCTTTACCTCTGTCCAGTTGTGACTATTGGGACAGTACAAAAATGATGTGGTGCATGAGAGTGGAAACACACATATTTGAAAGGGATTTGGGATTTCCCTAAACTATTGACAAAACAAATTTGAATAAAATGGGCTGTTCTCTTGTGGCAATGATAGAATGATTTTATGAAATCAATTTGAATTGTTTAAAAATTCTAGAATTCTAAATTCTAGTCTAGAACTCTAGATATAAGACAATAGTTGTAATAGTTGTCAAGTTAGATGATCCAAGTGAATTGTAAGGTGTAGCTTTAGCTCTCAAAACAATGCAAAGTGTTTGTGTATAATGTAATGACCTACTGATACAAAAGACTGACGGATGATTGACGTTTTGTAGTCAATTTTGTAATGAAATATATCGAATAGCTGATGTAGCAGAATATAAGGGTGTGGCATCTGTTATGATTTGCTCCAAACCTAAGCACTTTCAGAGAAATTATTCTATTTTCATTTATGTACAGAAATATTAAATAAACAAAATCACATACATAGGTTTAGCTTTACTTAACAGAAAGTTAATATGCTTTAGTTATTTGATTTTTTTTCCATGCCAACTAAAATGGACAGAAAATTAGTTTTAAGAGGAAGCATTAAGAACTTCGCAAGACTGGCTCAATAGATTGCTAGAAATATTGTATAGACTCGTGTGCATTGTCCTCTGCCATATGTATGTGGATGGGAAGGAGGAAGAAGGACGGCACTGCAGAAACACGACCTGCTGCCGAGGAAGAATGCCGTGAAAGGCAGCTCATGTTCAGAGTTAGGGCTGCTGCTGGTACTGGCTCTCTGTGGCTGTATAGAAATCCTCCAGAACGCTCTGTAGGTAGTCGAAGGTGGGCCGGTCCTCGGGCTTGTTCTTCCAACACTCACACATGATTTCATAGAGTTCAGTGGGACAGCACTCCAAGCGCTGCATCCTGTTGTTCTTCTCCAGGAAGCGGATCACCTCTGGGTTGGACATCCCTGAAAACGAGAGCATGTGATTGGGTCACATCTTTTTCGTGTCCTCTTTTCTTCTTTTTGATGGAGGGTATCATCCAGAGATACTGTATTTGTTCTCTTTTGAGCCTCTCACATGCTCTGGAGCATTCATACAGCGCAAAAATGCGCCAGAATGGAACTTCAACATTGGTCACACCCGTCGACTAATGAAAATCAATCCTTTGAAGACTTGAAACTCATGGCGTTTGCCCCATTTGCTCAAATCAAAACATTTGCATGATGCAAATGTTGAGTTCAACACCTACTAGTCAGCCTCAGGCAACAGATGTCTTCAAGACACAACCTCTGGAGACGTTTGATTGCTTTTATATAGAGCTTTTTGAGACACCCAAAGTAATTTAACAGAAAAACTCAAATAGCACTCATGTATCGCAAACACACACAATTATACCTAAATCACAGAAAGTCCATAACAATGGGAAGAGTTTTGAAAGTACACATTAATGGTGTCAATGAAAATTCTGGGCGAAAATGTACTCAATGTCTGAACCTTTGAGGAATCCAGGTTAAGCCGTTGAGCCGAGCCGAAAGCAGCGCTCCACCTACCTGGGTATGGAGTACGACCGTAGCTGATTATCTCTGTCAGCAAGACTCCAAAGGACCAGACATCAGATTTGATGGTGAAAGAGCCATAGTTGATGGCCTCTGGGGCCGTCCATTTGATGGGGAACTTTGCTCCTGGTTATGAGGAGAAGATTCACAACAAATGTGAGACATTAGACATCTTAGTGACACCGATGAGAGCCACATCCCTTTGATAAAGCCACCAGTCCCACGCAGCTACACCACATGCAACACAGTGTAATACCTTCTCTGGCTGTGTACTCGTTGTCCTCAATGATGCGCGCGAGGCCGAAGTCGGCTATTTTGCAGACTAAAGCCTTGTTGACCAGGATATTGGCAGCTCTCAGGTCTCTGTGGATGTAGTTCCTCTGCTCGATGTAGGCCATTCCCTCTGCAATCTGAGGGCGAGTCAACACTTAATACTCCGGACATTGTTCCCATCGTAGTTATCACTGTTAATAACAGTTCAGCAATATCAGACAACGATTACACTTTCTTCCACTAAACTGTTTTTAGCGAGATGTATTTCACTCAGCTTTCATAGATGCTGAATAAGAGACAGGAGGAGGATCTGCTCAGACACGATGACGCTCACCTGGGCAGAGAAGTCAATGAGCTTGGGGAGCTGCACACGGTTTCCTTCATCACTCTTCAAGAAATCCAGCAAACTTCCTGTTGGCACAAACACAAATATATCAAGAGGCACATTTAAGTGATGTGAGGATACTGTCAGACATTTAAAACCATTCAAAGAACATATCAACTGTTTCCTAATCCATTGATAACAGCAATAAAATACCGTGGTGACCAGAGAAATACAAAGTATGAGTTCAATGAAAATGCATGGATAGCTTTAGTGTAACTCATTTATCTGAGGTTTGAGCCGCGCTGGAAAAAGGACAACTTTAACAGATTGTACCAAATGACTTCATTTACACTGAGATAACCTGGACAGTTAACGTTGATACTCTAACGACGTGCGCTTCACACGACGTTTGCATTTGCACCACTAAGACGTAGAGGTGGGTCTATAGTACAGCCTTATGTCATGTCATGTCACTTTAGACCACTTATTCGGGAAGTATCTCTGTATTTCTACCAATGCACTTTGGGTCAGTTGAGGTGCTGATGCCCTGACCAGTGACACTGCAGCTCCAACCTATGGGCCAGTGTTTAGGAATGTTATTTTTCAAAGTAACTTTTAAAATTCCTATTAATATTAAGTAACTCATTAGAGTACTTTTGAACTTCCAAAGTCCCTCTTATTAGTTAATCTGTAGTCAAGGCCTTTTTAAATATACTGCCTCTATCAAGATCCAGTTAAATCTGGTCCATAGTCTAATGAAATAAATAAGAAAATACAGAGAAAAGAAAAAACCATGACAGATGATACGTGGATTGTGGATCTGACCTGTTTGGCTGCTCGTTCCAATAAGTAAACTATCAAACAACTTTGCTCTTATTTTGTCATCATTTACTCCGACATGATGAACCAGGAACTAGGAAGAGTTAACTAAGAACAAGGAACTAGGAACTAGGAACTCCTGTTTTTTGGTGCTATAAAATTGGGTTAGTGACAAACGGCTGAAGTATTATACAGATGACCTGTTTAAATATTTAAGTTAGTTTTTTTATTTATTTCATAATTCGTTGAATCTTTTCCCCCACAAACTATTTCCACATCTTCCAACTGATCAGGTATGGTGGGAAATCGTCGCTCTGTGATTTGTCGTGTTGAAGTGTCAGTTGAAGTGAACGATGTTGTAAAATATATCTTATAGGTGTTTGCACGCTAACCTTTCTCCATGTACTCGGTGATGATGAAGATCGGCTCCTCCTTGGTGACCACAGCGTTGAGTCGAACCAGTTTGTCGTGCTGAAGCGACTTCATGAGGTCGGCCTCTCCCATGAAGGCTTCCACTGACATGCTGCCTGGTTTCATGGTCTTCACGGCCACCTTGGTATGTTTATTGTAGGTGGCTTAAACCAGAGTGATAAGAAGCATTGAATCGTGAACTTCCTCTGTTGCACCAAAGACATGTTCTAACTTTCGGACTCATCTTACCCAACCAGACTTCGCCAAACTGGCCGGCACCGAGCTTCCTGTCCAGTTTGAGGGATGATCGTGGAATTTCCCAGGCGTCTTTCTCCCATGGCTTGTCAGGTTTGGGGCTCAGGCACGCATTGGTCAGGGTTTGGCAGAGACCGTCTCCCTGCTCTGGAATAAACAGAAGGACATACATACATATATATATATATATATATACATACATTTTGAAATTATGCACAATTGCTTCGTGAATAAATACTTTATTTAATGATTTAGTTATTCTTTGACCCATTGTATTCACAGACCAAAACCATGTGTCGAGATCATATGACCTCTGACCCCAAAATCCAATCAGCCCATCTTAGCTCAACTGAAAGTTCCCAGCAATCACACAATCACAGCAACATTGCATTCGGATCTACTGTAGCTTTCTAGTTAACAAAAGAGCAATGAGCCTGTTTATCGTTCGCCAGCGCATTGAGTCGTTAAATAAAATGCAGACTTGGTCAGAATTGAACTTACTCTTGTAATGGTTGACCAACTCCTGCAGCGATTTGAAGGTGATGCGAGGAGAGATGTAGAAGCCTCCGTTGTCCAATGCTCGGATCTTATAATGTTTGACCGTGTCACCGATCTGGTGGTCAGAGTCTCTGACCGACAGAGAGAAGCTGCCTGTGGTGACAGAGAGAGAGAATATTTCATTCACTGGCACTCTGCCTTTATATTACACATGTTGCTTTGGTTGGTGCCGATGGATGTAAATGTAGCGATCAGTATCTTTAGTTCCTGCTGGATAATCGGAGTTGAACACAGTCCTGTGAGCCCCAGACACACACACTCCGGCGACCTGCTGTTACAGACAGTACCTGGTGCAACAGAAGGTTTGTTTCTTTGGTTTTGTACAAAGAATGCTGATGTTAGATCTTAAATTAGAAAGTTACGTGTGGAGCGGATACTTCACACCTGTACGTCTATAGAACACATCCCCTGGGTCCTTCACCTTATCAGCTTCATGTGGAGGAATGTATGACCAGGAATCATTCTGAAGGAGCCTTCGCGCATCAATGACAACAGTAGAACAGGATCATTTAGTGTTTTACACTAACATCAGCCTTTGATTGGAAAAGTTGCTGCTGTGCTTTTATTTTGAAGAGGATTTAACTTTTTTTTTTAAATGTCTAATGCATTGGAGTGCATTCACACTTGGTGACACCCTGTAATGCTAAACCCACCATTTCACAGTTTTCAGAATCGAGCATGGTTTGGGTCGTGGCTCGCCATGACGGAGTGATGGTGGGTCCTGAAGCCAGACCTACTGCAGGGTTATTCATCTAAACTTCAAAAAGGTCCAGTCAGAGAATTATCTTTAAAGTGAAGGTCCAGAATATAATAATATGTAACCTGAGTTAATGTGGTATATGTTGATGAGGCCTTGTAGCATGTTTTCAATTCCTGGCTGTCAAATCAAATACATTCATTATGATTCAAAACATTCCAAATATAAGAGCTGCATTTAGAAAAACATATGATATAGTTTTTGAAGATTTTGTGCATCGGTCCTGGAGCTTTTCCCTGTTTCTTTATCAGTCGCATCTTGACAGAACAGTCTCAACCAACTTTACAATATGTAAATCTTAAAATAATTTAAAAGAAATAAAAAACAAAACAAACGGAACACTTTTTAATGTCTTCACTTTCATCATTATATCCCACTCCCCTACTTTCTGTTGCTCAGTTGGAAAATTGAGCTGTAGCTTGTCCTGCCAGGATCTTCGACCTCGGGTTGAGTGGTGTCAGGGCCAATCTCATGCACATGTGGAGGTGCTCGTTGGTTTTCATTATGTTGATTGTGGATATGAAGGACTCACTCGTCTTCTCTGTCTTTAGCGCTTTCTGTTTTTTATTTTGTATTTTTAAGATTGTCTCACCCGTCCCTCGCCTCTTACCCATAGCTGTTAGCACTTAGCAGAGCTGCAATGATTTGTTCATGCAGAAACCTGATTGGCTTAGAAGTATCACATGGGATGGCTTGACTCGAATCCAATTTCTGATCCGCTCAACCAATGCCGTAAATGCTAGAAAAGCTGCACCGGTTAAAATACAAGCGTCAAATGACCCTCATAATCGAAAGATAATACGGCTCCGTATAAGATGGCGTCTGACCCCGGTCTGGTAGTTAGTGACCCCTGCTCCACTGCATTTTCACTACGTGTGCCCCTGCTCCCCAATAATTCTGGGTCGGTGGAACATATGACTTACCTTTGGGGGTCTCACTCTCTCGGATCAAGTAGGATCCAACTTTGTTGCCCGGTGTCAGCAGCTGCCTCTCAGCATCTTTCCTGCTCACTCCCTTAAAGAACCACCTCAACAACAGGAAGTAGATCAGTTAGTACAGAAACACACACACAAGCCTTCATTTACCACTCACAGTATGCTTTGTGTTTTCTTGGACGTATTCCTCCAGTAAACAGTTATTCCAATTTTGTTGCGTTATCTGCAACCTACTCGAGTCAGCTGCTAGACAACACATGTCAGTGTAAATAGTGGGTTTTAATTGTAAGAATTCTAGTCATTTTAATCATGTATTATTATTTGTCCCAAGACCAAAGCTGATTATTCGGGGAAATAAATAGATTGAAATATATGAAATTGCTTTGGAGTTCACTTACTCTTCTACCTCCAGTGTATCTTTGGCCACATAATTACTGGGGATGTAGCCTTCTTGACCTGTACTGATTAACTTTGCTTTCCACCACTCGCCCAGTCTTCAAGGAAAGAGAGAGAGAGCAAAAGGGGAGGGGGGGGGGGTTGGGGGCAGACACACACATGTGAATAAATACATTTGTAACTAAATGATACTGGGAGTCTTTATTGTCATTGTGCAAGACAAGGACATTTTTTAGAGACTCACAGCTTAAAAGGCACACATAAAAATAAGAGGAACATTTAAATAATAAACATATTACAATATAAACATTCTTCCAAAAAAAACCTTAAAATATGAGTGGCAGTAAAAAAAGTAGCAGCAGAAAATGGGGATGTGAATAAAGTGCACAGTCTAAGGAAGGTGGTGAGTGTGTGATTGTCAGCAGAGTAGCCAGGACATAAAGTAAAAATGGCTTCACCAACAAGCAAAGCTGTGGCTGCAGTCAGGCTGCTTCAGGGCGCACCTGTGTTCCCGTGCCAGCGTGTGTTTGTGTTCCTGTGCGTATGCACTTACGGCTCAACGTGAGTAGAAAACCAAGCCTCCCGGCCCCGTGACAGACCAGAGGAGGCCAGACTGCCACGGGGCCAGTGGCCCGAGGAGATCTGGGAGTACGAGGGCCGTGACCTCAGGTTCTTTCCAGGCCCACCACGAGAGGCCTATCAGGACCGGTTAGTCTTGTTTATGTCGTGTGTCAAGCTCCTCCCTCTGTCCTCCTGTCAATCTTCAATAATATGTCTGTCATCATCTCCGCCTCCTTCCTTTGATACTTAGGGTGGGGCTGGACACTCGCTCGTTGCCAGATTGTATCGTCATGCACAGCGTTCCAGTATCCTTCCCTGGCCTTGTTTGTTTACTCTTGTTTCCTCCTCTCTTGTCTTAGCATTTTGGTACTGTGGCCTGTTAGTTGTGTTAACTCTTACATCGACCCCGCCTGTCCTTTGATTCTGCCGTTGCCTGCTGTCTTTATACCACTGCATTTTGATTTTCATGGTACCCTCTGCCTGATCCTCATCAAACACCTGTGGAGGGCTACGGAAGACAGCCCCGTCCCAGCAAAGTACTGGAACGAAGGTTCCATGGATCAACCCAAGTGGAGTCTGCACAACCCGCAAAATCCAAAGCCTGTAGCACCGGGAGCCTAACCGGGCCCCCGGGGAGTACCGGCGCACAACGGGCAGCCCACGCCACAGACACCCTCCCGAGGGCGCAGGGTGGGGTGTGCAAAGTGCGAGCCCCGGGCGCTGCCTAAAAGGAAAGCCTCACTCTCCCTGCGGACATTCCACTTACTCCTCTAAGATCTTGAGCTTGTCGCCCTTCTTGAAGCCCAGGTCCCCGTCGTGAATGGCCTCGTAGTCGTACAGTGCCATGGCGACCTCTCCTGCTGCTGGGAGAAAAAGAAGAGAGTGTGAACGCGCATGCGCGAGTATCTGCGCAGGTTCTACTTTGGCCGTCTGTTCGGATCGTTTCCTTCATGATGAGAATGTTTTCATCCTGCAGGTTGGAGCAGTTACAGAGCGACATAGCAACAAAGAAGCTTGAAGGAATCCCAGTCGGCTGCGTCTTCTTGTCCTCCTCAGCTGGCACAGCAACGCCCAGCTGCATCTCTCACGCCTCACGCCACCTTTCGCAACAGTCCTGAGATTGTTAACTTTCCCGAGCGCATCCCCAGCTTCCCGGAGTTTGGATGAGCAGGAGGGGAAGGGATTTATCAGTGATAGATCCTCGTGACACCTCTGCACTGTTCTCGAGCAGGCACACCATTTGCTGATGGTTCTTGAGCCATTAAACCATTTGCTGATAGAAAGTTTATCTCTAACTTCCTCCAAACATCATCTTTATCATCATCCTTAACAGTCACTGACTTCCTTGTACAAGCTGACTGATAATACAGCAATCAAGCCTGTGTGGAGATGCTCTCTCTCCACCCCCTCCCTCTCCCTCTCTCTCCCTCCTTCTCCCTCTCTCTCTCTCTCTCTCTCTCTCTCTCTGATGTGGTATTTTGCATCAGACCAACAGCAGAACATGTCTGTCATTAATAACTGATTGGTTGTTCTCATGCAGATTGTGGTGCATTCATGTTGCACAGGTTGTAGATGTATATTAGTATAAGAATTGTGACTCACCACATGAATTGGATTGCTGCGTCCTCTGTGGAGAGACAAACAGTGACATGGATGTGAAAGACCAGTTCAATCAAACACGTAATATATGCATCCGTTTCGATTGAAAACAAAAAAGTACTGATTATCACAGTTTTCAAAATCTCGATCGAAAGATTCCGGTCATTCTTGTCACAAAAATATTACAAACAATTACATATAGACATTTTCGTAATCATTACCATAACCCTTAAATGAGTCCATTAAAGTATATTTTTATATGGGGGTCCTCTCTAAGGGGGCCGCCATGTTTTTACAGTAGCCCAGAGTGGGCGCACTGAATATATTTGAGTTTTAATAATAACTGAGGTTCTCCTGCAGCTCAGAGGGGTGAGGGTGAGGTGATGGATGCAACATGCAACTTCACCTCTAGAGGTCATTAATTTGAGTGTTTCGTTTCATCCAAACATCTACATTAAAGACACTAACATCAAATCAAGACCCAAACGCACTGTGATACACAAGACAGAATACATGACTCATATCCAGACATGACCTTTAGAGGGCGTCTGGAGATTTGGGTGTAGACTTTCCCCAAATGTTGAGGAGGAGATTCTCCACAAGGACTTCCTTAAAGGTGTGTAAGATTTGGGGACATCTAGTGGTGAAGTTGCATGTTGTATCCATCACCCTCACCCTTCTGAAACTGCAGGAGAACCTATGGTGGCCCTCAGTTGTCATTAAAACTCAAAAGATGTTTAGTGTGTCCACTCTGGGCCTGGTAAAAACATGGCGGCCCCGTAGAGAGGACCCGCTCCTCATGTGAATATACATTAATGGGCTGATTTAAGGGTCATGGAAAACGATGATTATAAATTCCTGAAAATGTCAGAATGTAATTGTTGTGTAATATTTTTAGAAGTGACAAAAATGACCAACATCTTTCCCACGGCAGCTTGAAGCCTGACAATCTAAATCAAAATACTTGTGTGGAGGCGGAGCCCGTCGGGCTGCGCTGTCTCCTTCGAAGACCAGCCGTCTGCGCACACCCTTCAGTCTGCCCCAGAACGCTCATACTAGCTGTTGCTTAGTCTTGTAGTTTTGACTTGTCCTCCGCCTGAGTACTTTTGTTCCGCTTCTGTCACTTCCTCTTTCTCCACAGGGGTAAAAGAGGTGTTCTAGTCAGCACGCAGGAAGCAGCGGCCAAAGGAACCACACTTTACACTCAGCCACGCTGCCGCATCACGCCATGAGATAAAACGTCTGACCGGTATGCAAAACCACACCAAGCCACGTGAGCGTGTGCGTCAGAGCACTTCTGTGTCTCGGGGGAAACAGAGGAACGTCCAATTGATCAAAAATAAAGACGGGAAACCTTAAACAATTTTACTTTTTCTAACCCTTCACACTTTGTTGGCATCTTCTTCTTCCTGTGTTGTGGATCTTTAGTTGTGGCACTTTTTACCAATGTATACTCACCTCAATGTAGGACATTACCCTAAAATAGGTCCTTTAAAGTATATTCACAGGAGATGTTTCTACAATAGCCCAAAGTACTAAATATATTTTGAACTTTAATGATTACCGAGGGCGACCATAGGTTATCTTGCATTCTTGAAGGGAAGGCTGAGCTGATGAATACAACATACAACTTCACCAATAGATTTCACAAAATCTTATACACTGCACCTTTAAGATAAGGGTTGGATTATAGTTAAATTAAGGTTAGGGTAAGATGTGGACAATCAGGTGCCAGGAAACGAATGTACAACTATTTTCTTTCTTCATTAATTGAAACAGTCTAATTCAAGGGATGTTGTTGTTTTCGAAATGTGGCTCTATCAAAGAGACCGACCTCGCTGATCTCACTCATCACTTTCTGTTTAATGAGGGAAATTCGAGAAGCTTTCTTGTCTTGTTTTCTTGAGAAGTGCCGATGTCCATATTTAGATTTGTCGGCCGTGTCCAGGGGTGTAGTTGGATAGTGAAACTCAGAAGGACATTGGGAATGTAGTGGAGTAAAGCGCTGCCTAACAGCTCAGAATACCAAGACAAAGATCCTAAACACAGGCCTCTAGTCAGACTCTAGCACTCTGGTTCTCAAGCGTTCCTCTCGGAAAAAAAGTACCGTCAACAGCTCGTAGAACATCTACGACGCACACGTATTTCATCGAGTACCCTTTGGAAAAACAAGAGCCTCCCTTACTTTGCATTCATTTATGATGAGTCTCACTTCGTACGACAACGAATGGTTTTGAAATGGGCAAAGTGCTGATGATGATTTCTCTCTGTTTCAACATTATTCCTTACTGATTTGCTCGAGTTTCCTGTGGTGGGGTCTTTGACGTAGTGGGCCGTCTGTGTGCGGTTCTGCAGCTCATCGTTGGCCGTCTCTTTGCTGGGAGGCTCCTGCTCCTCCTTTGAGCCCACACAGCCCATGGTGCCCCCTGTAGCTGGATGACATGAAGGTAACAGTTTGAGAGCATGGCGGTGTTGTACGGGACCCCCTGTGGACAAAGTAGATTTTTATTTTAAATTTGCAGTTGATGTTTTCTCATTCGTTTCTACGGTTTACAAAGTCATGTGGCTGGGCCAGAGTGAATGTTTACTGGAGCGCTTTTGGCCCGTGTGTTTGACCCCTGATTTACAGCTTGTTTTTATCTTTATGCTTCTTCAGCTCTTGATGGCCTGTCAATGTGCTTCTCACACACACACACACACACACACACACACACACACAGTTCAGATATTTTCATCAGTGATGTTGATGCTTCCACCAGACATGATGTATATATTTTACTGAGGGATTGTCTTTGAATAGAAAAGTCATATAATCTGAGTGACATGTTGCTGTCTGTGTTGGGCATCAATCATGGATTAATCTTGAGTTGATCATCCTTGGAACAGGCAGATAAACATTTGTCGGCAGCGCTGAATTCGACCCTGAATGGAAACGGTCACCTCCTCACTTCTCATGTCAGAGAAGATAGATTTCAAAATGCCTCTCATATCAAGTGCCTGGTGTGACAGTCAAACACATCTGAAGTAGAGTATCACATGACGCTGTTACATACAGCTCACGAAGGGGAGTGGGATGGGCCTCATAGTTGACTCAGAATTATTTGAACTATTTTGAACTATTTCTATGTTGACACAGTTCAGTCAACTCCGAGGAATTTCGAATGCAGTGGATCATGAGTTCTGTGAGAACACTTAAAGGTCTGTCTTGGCATAATGGCGATAAAAATATGACCACATTAACCCAACTTTCCATGTATAGCATCGAGTGAATATGTTGTTTTCCCTTTGAATGTAAACTTGTGTGCAGCTCCATGAACGTAGAACAAAGCGGGACAGCAGCAAGAACAAGGAGGTAACTGTGAGTGTAGCACATGTTGGCTCCGGCTGAGGACAGAGGAGGGTTGTAAATGTATTTCCCTTCAGCCGAGAGATGCAAAAACAAAGGTGCTAATGTTCATTACCGGCACTTCACTGCAGGGCCCTGTTACCACTTGCAGATGAAATATGACTTTAGATTTCACATTAAACAACAACTGGCATCCACAGTAGCATCATAAGCAACATGATACAGAAACACTCAAACCGTCCACATGTGTCGGCCTACCGCATCGCCCTTCGCTATCACTGCCCCGTGATAGGCCATGGAAAAAGGTTTCACTTGAAGGTTTTGACACAGGAAGTTCCTGAGGTCAAAACGAATGGTGGTGATGTACTTGCTTCCTATTTTGCTCGGTTCTTAACTGTGTTCCTCTTCTAATGTCTAATTTTAAGAAAAGCCATTTTTCTTTGGACCACTGAAACTCTAACGCGATGGTGCGATTCCTTTTCAGCGTCAACCATCATTTTTTTCTCCGGTCATTTGTCTCTGTGACTACACCCAGGTGGAGATGCAAATTTCTTATTTGTCAAACGCAGAGGCAAATACACATGTCATTTCCAGTGATCACTGGGATATGCAGTCATCACGACCTTTAGCATGCTAGCACGTTAGCATGGTCATGATCGTTTGTGGCAAACATAGCTTTATACCAACAGCGTTCAACTATTTTCATCCCATCGATCAAGATTCAACACTTTGAAGGCGTCTGATTGCAGGCAGAGAAGACATTATGATGCTGGTTGCTATGGTAACCTGAGCCAACTCAAAGGTGTTTTTCGACTCCCTGGATGTTGTTTTGACATCGCACTTGATCTTACGTCACACAGCGAAAGATGTTAATTGCTTATATATAACGGAAGTGGAGAAACTTGTAGTTCACATGGTGGCCACTTGAGGCTGGCTCCAAAAGTGAGTCAATCCCCATAGACTCCCAAGTTAAAACAGTCAACTTTAGAGGTGAATGAAACGTGTTTAAAGTCTGGTACAAACTCGGGTTTTGGGTCTCAATCAGTCAGTTTTTCTTCAACTGTACGTGGGTTGAATTTTTTTCTATTTTGCTTAGTTTTATTCCATCAAGGTTTGAAATTGTGCATAATTAGGGCGTGGCCTCTTGAGGGACACTTAGCGACCAAATGAGGTTTCTGTTCCCCTGTTGAAAGGGTTTGCCCCGGTAGTTTGTCCTGACCCTGCTGAGGGTCTGAAGACAGAGGATGTCACCCACCATGTGAAGCCCTGTGAGACAAACTGTGATTTGTTCTGTCCATTTTTATTTTTACAATCTATGATTATGACCAACTAATCAACCAATCAACCAATTGCCCTGCCTGCCATCCAATGAACCACCTAATTTAGATGTGTCAAACAATAAAGTATTGCCAGTCAATCCAATGACTGATTGACCAAGTGAGTGGTTAAATGATAGTAAAACGACACAAAGCAACGAGAGACTATTGAATGCTGAGATGGTTTGTGTTGAGGCTTCTCTGTTGTCAAGAGGACAACCTCTGATTTGTGTCTTTAGACCATGACTCAATATTTGCTACATCATCAATAATTTCCAAACGCCCACACACAGTATCATTCAATCATCGTGGGTGAAGACGGAAAACCTGAGTTTGATAGTTCTCACAGTTCTTTCTTTAGATTTGAAAACACAGACAAAGATGGACAAGGAGGTCACACATAATTACTTCCTGTACTGAATAGCACAAAAATCAAATACCCCCCCCATGCAGAATGATGTTAGTCATTATAATAATAATTATATTATTACATAATCACCATAATACATAATCACCTGGATGGGACCAGCCTATGACAGCAGTTCAGAGGGACGGGTCTCACAGCCGTTCATTCGAAGCTCTCCTGCGTGTGAGTTAGCTGATGGTTTGTCCTTCGTGACGGACTGTTAGCTGATGGTTTGTCCTTCGTGACGGACTGTTAGCTGATGGTTTGTCCTTCGTGACGGACTGTTAGCTGATGGTTTGTCCTTCGTGACGGACTGTTAGCTGATGGTTTGTCCTTCGTGACGGACTGTTAGCTGATGGTTTGTCCTTCATGACGGACTGTTAGCTGATGGTTTGTCCTTCGTGACGGACTGTTAGCTGATGGTTTGTCCTTCGTGACGGACTGTTAGCTGATGGTTTGTCCTTCGTGACGGACTGTCCGTCATGTGAAGCGCAGGATTGCTCGTTTTCAAAGAGGCCTGCATGTGAACAGATAAGCTCAGCTGCTCTGCATCGGTTTGGCCACATTTCAAGTGTAACTCTTCCACATCTTATGACTCACGCATGTTTTTCCATTCTCACATGATTCACAACAAACTGCACACGTATGTTTCTACTGACTAACTCCATTCGACTGTTCGAAGCAACAAGGTTTTTATCAGAATTGCAGAACCAGGTGAGGTACAACTTGGTTCTAAGTGTAGAGACTTCTTTATTTTATTATATATTATTTATTTATTCGAGGACCTAAAGTCATCATATCTGAAAGCACACTGCTGCTCCACTGCTGAACTCGCAGCCAGGTGTAAAATAACTGACTCGCCATTAGAGTCAGCCTCCAGTGGCCAGCCTGTGAACTGCAAGTTCTTCCGCTCCTGTTTACCTTCAGAATCACAACCTGACCACAGCAAATGGACATGCGCCTGAACACTTTCGTGTTGCCTGGGTATGAGCTGCTGTCAGCGACTGTCTGGGCAGTGAGGCCACACCAGGCTGGGCTTGGGCAAGCTGGACTTCACCATTCCACTGTGGCCTCATTTACACAGGATGTGTTGCCTCACCGGCACCGAGCTGCAGGGCCACAGTTACACATGAGCCACAACAGACAGGGGACGGCAATCATTCATGTGCCCTCTGTTATGGGGGCTGTGTCCCTGGTTGGGGCTTCTTTTTCTTTTTGTTTTTTTTTGCCCCAGGCCACAACAACATCACCTGTCTGTCTGGCACCCGACCAATAGGGAGGGAGAGAGAGAGGGGGAGAGAACATTCAGTCAGTCTGTGTAATGCTAAAATGATATTCAGTGTATTTTTATCTTCTTTGATTCAATAGAGTTTATACTTGCGTGACAGTATCTGATTCATTCGAAAGTCATTTTAGTCGTTTCCTTTTTCAGTATTAAAAAATGTTCCCATGTTATATCTGAAAATATGTATTATCTGACATTTCATTGAAAGGCCAGAGGAAGAGATTTCCAAAGTATTCGCGTCATCATGTATTTTATGAATCATTTCATTATTAACCAGATATTCGTAGCAGTCCGTCCTTAAACTGGACTGTGTGGGGTTTTTATTGTTGCTTTCTCTTTTCTCAGCACTTTCCCCCTTTACATTAAATGAATATCACCCCTCAGAATTATATTCGGTATTTTGTCCATATTTTGTAGTAGTGTATTTTGAGTAGCCTCTGTAGGAATAGTGATTATGATGAATATTTAACTGTCCCACAGATGTTCTCGTTCGGATCAGGAAGTTGATTAGTATTCAAATGCTGCACCTTGTCCAAAGGGAGAACAACCAACCATGACAACCACCTTCAGCTTATTAGAACACTGAAATGAACACCAACACATATCACTCACATTTTACTCAACTACCTTTCTCTTCACGCACAAATCTGTCATCACTTGATGTGCAAAGCATTTTCATACATTTTGTAGGTGATGCCACAACTTTACTTATTTATTCCCTAATCCCAACCATTCGGCCTAATTACCTATCTGTGACCTTTGACCTAACGAAACCTACCAGTCTAAAACCTCAAACTGCTCATTGAAGAAGAGAAAACCAGCCAGAAAGTCCTCAGTCTGTGGGTGATTTCACCCCAGGTGGTCCGCACATTGACAGAAGTACACACACACACACACACACACACACACACACACACACACACACACACACACACACACCTCCACACACACACACACACACACACACACACACACACGCGCGTTTACATAGTTGTAGGGACTAAACACTGACTTTCACTCGTTTGGGTTGAAACGTTCTCTGACCTCTTCACTGACACATCTTACCACCTCATGTACCTGCTTTGACATGAGTCTGAGGCTTTAGAAATGACGTCATGCCTCATTAAGACCAGCTGTGCACACGAGGTCCACTGTTCCTGTCAAAGTATGTTAGAGCCTGAAAAGGTCCTGAAAGAGTAACGAAATGATAACACACGCACGCGCACACACACGAAGACCCCGAGCTTCCTCTTTTTGAAAACACTCATTCTTTCTTGTTTTTTCATTCTTTTCTGAGTCACTCGGTCACGTCATCGCCTCTGTCTGTCCTCAGCTCAGTCCGACCCTTCCTCCCTCCTCACATCCCGAACCCCGATGAAGAGGAGCACACTCACCGCCGCGCCTCTTCCTCCCGTACGTCGGTGGGGTCCTTTAAGGTCCTGGTGGTCGCCCGTGACTTATGTCCTCGAGTGTTAGTGTGGTGAGGGAGCGGCCATGGCCCGTGTCGTCGCGGGTGCAGAGGCTGAAGATGCTGAGGGAGCGGCGGAGCGCGGCGCACAGGACGCGCAGGAGGAAGTTGGATCCGTGCGCGTCGGACCGAGGAGGCGCAGAAAGAGGAAGCGGCGTCAACCAATCGCTCCGTTGGTTTCACAGGCCGCGCGCGTGCTGCGGCTGAGAGCGCACAGACCGTAAGTCAACCTGTCGGAGAACATGTTCAGGAATCACGTGGATATTATGGTCTGCTTCTTCCATCACGAACAAGCATTTATATTTACAACAAGAGCAGCTCTTCAAAGGCCTCCAGGTCCAGGACATATTAAACAGCCAGTGTGTTTAATGACACCCGAGAGCTGTAATCGATCATCTGATAGGATACAGAGGGAAGGAACGAAAAGAATAGAATATAACTTTATCAGTGAGAAATACAGTTTCTGATGATGATGATACTACTTCGATAACAATAATAGCAATGCTAATAGAAATGTGATAAGTAAATACATTCATATGTGCACAAGTAACAAACACCTACACACACACACACACACACATATTCACATTATACAAACCAAAAGCATTAGGTGTGTGTTCAGTGCTCAGCTACAACATGCTGCCTCACCACGGTAAGTTGTCATGGCAACAAATGAAGTCAGTAGTGAGGTCACACTCTTCAAGTTTGACCATTAAAGGAGCATTACAGCACTTTCAAACAATGTGTGAGGGGATCGGTCGTCACTCGCTTTCTGAGTGTGACACTGTTGTATCACAGCCAGTCAACGTTCTAAAGACGCCTGTGTCTCTCCAGACTCACCACATGCCTGTGACACCTGTCACCCTCCTCAGTTTGCTCCAAGATACTGCAAATAACCGCCGGGTGAACCTGAGCAGGGCAGGAGCCTCTCACTTTATGATTTTGGACATTAAAAAGATGTCTCTTTAATTCTTCCTACACCTCTGACTGACTGCCGCCATAGTGGGAAATAATGAATAGATAAATAGGTATCGCTCAATTCTACACACTGCGCCTTTTAAGATGTGGATGCGAGGTGTCCTGTTGGATTCCTCCACAGCACACCTGCATGTGACTGGAGGAGAGAGGACGGGGTAAATGGGCAAACGTTTGAGGTTTATTTGCATGTTGTGCAGGATAGCCCTGTATTCAAACGAGAGGTGGACAGCTACACACAGCTCCGTGGCTCCTCTGGGTGGAGGCAGGCGATGAGTAGTGGTGGAGGAAGGGTGGGGTGGGGGGTGGGGTGTTGATGGGGGATCTAAGCCCACAGCTGCAACAGCAGCTCAGCAGTAACACATCAGAGGAAGCTCTTCGACCGTAATCCTTAATCAACAGTCGGGATTAGAAAACCAAGCAAAAACCCGCACACGTGATGATGAGGATGACGCCGAGGGGAGGAGGGTGAGGATGAGAGCGACATGAAGGAGATAAAGCACGGGGGGTAACAGAGAAAGGTATCGGATGGTTTTGGGAAAAGATACAAGATATTACAAGATTTACTGAGAAAATATAGCGTTAGAGGGGAATTGGTGTTTGCAGCGGTTCCACATCACCTCATGTCTCCTCGGACAAACGGGCCTCAGCAAAATACCCTCAAACTTCAGGACACAAAGAGTTCCTCATTACCCACGATGAAAACCCTGGGACTTTGATCCTTCACACGGGGACGTCCAGCACACAATGCAAACTTTGTCATTTGAAAAGATGGAAGTTTGACATGATGAGTGGAAATATGAACTGATTGTGACACGGATCCTTGGAGAGAGGAAGACCTTAGTTACGCTGACGAGCAAACCTCAAAACAACGGCACTGCGCAGACACGGTCACGACATAAGTCATGTCATTCTTTTCTTTATTGTGTCTCATCAAATATCTTATCGAACAAAGCATAAGAGACCCCCCTCTGACACAGTCCAGTGAAGAGACCCCATATGAGGCCTCTCTGTTATTCATTAAAGGTGCAGTGTGTAAGACTTTGGTCATTGATGTCAAAACAATGACCTGCTGACATTTTCATATATCTATAATCGCCTCCATGTTTTTCCCCCCACGACCTTCAATGAGCTTGAAGGTTGACCTGAGGAGCGGGTCCTCTGTACGGAGGCCGCCGCGTTACAGTGGCCCAGAGCGGACATACGGACCTCAGGTTCTCCTGCATGTTGGAATGGGAGGGATGAGGTGATGGATACAATATGTGACTTCACCGGTAGATGTCACCCAATCTTACACACTGCACCTATGAGTCAGCCCACGGAGGAGGTGGTCTTCGTAGACTTTTGAAGATTGCACAATGATGGGGAACCGATGACAGTATAAATATACTGACTAGATATTTAATGTTTTATATTTGATATTTAAAACAGTATTACATTTAGTAAAAGTGATGTATCTTCGATACAACACTGACTTGTTTGTGAGTTGAATAAAGTTGTGATGTGAAGAGACAATATCATTTTTTTCAGTTTCAGCTGTCAACCTCAGGTGGGAGTAGAAAGGACCACGTTGTCAAATGTAATAAAAATGTAAAAAACGTCTCCAGAGACAGTGACTCTGTTCTGCTGTATTACTCGTAACAAGACCGTAACTTGTCTTTCTTCATTAGTACTTTTGGTTGGTGAATCCTTTTGTTCTTCTGACCGGAGCTCATTTCCTGTCAGTTTCCTCGTATCAGTTCACACGTCAACGTGACAAACTTTTCAACATTTCCACACCAGAGTTTGTTGTGATAGTGGCAGAGCCGTACGGTGAACAAATTATAGAAAAGAAGAAGTAAGTAAAAGCTTGAACAATGACGAATTTATTTCTGCATCACATGCAGTGCGTTGATACGGCGGTTTTTAAGTGTGCGTTGTACAATGACAACAACAGAGCCTGATAGATTAGCACGCTGTAAAAGCACACTCCCATATTACACAGTCAATCACTTTTTAATTAACACAGATGTATGTAAGTACTGTACTTAATGGACTCGAATGGCAATAAAAAGACAGACACAAGCAATAGAAATCACTACAGATGCAGGTCTGTGTGTCTGGGTTGTCACACTCAGTGGGGTCAAAAAGTGCACATTTAAAAACGAAAAAAGAAGAAGAAATGAAAAGTTAGATCCACGTATCAAGTAGCGATTGTCCAGCCCTGTTTGTCGATCGCCACGCCTCTAAAATGTCTTACATTGACGGGACTGTGCTGGAAGCACAAAGCCAAAGTCCTTTAACTGACTTTGCGTCACTTCTTTAATCTCCACCATCCACCCAACATAGCGCAAGCTGTCACAGCTTGGAAAGTTGACACTTGCAAAATGTGTGTGCTCTGAAAAAGAGGAAGAGAAAGCTGTTTTTCTCTTTTTTAGTTCTCGCTCTGAGAGACAGTTGGGGAAGGGGTGGGGTGGCAGCTCTGTGGCAGAAAATAGCCAAACAGACAGTGACGACGATGGTGGGAAATTGACAGCTATAAATAGTGGGGCAGTATTGAGCGCAGTAGTGTTAGAGAGCCCGATCCAGCCCATGGGTGCTGGTTTCCAACCGTTACATCAGGTGATGACACTGCCCACAATCCATATCTGCCCCAAGACCCATAATATTGGATGGTGGGACTATATGCTTCCCTCCCGTTGGCCATATCCCCCTTTACCACAGGAGCCATTTTACATTCACACCCAGGTGACGTCTCGACTAGACCAGTGATTCTCAGCTGGTGGGCTGCGACCCCAAAGTGGGTCGCAGACCCATTTTCAGTGGATCGCGGGGCTTTGACTGGGAACAATAGTAGAGTATTATAATTCTGCGGATGACCTTTTATGCACCGGAGCCATGTCACAAGTACGTCAGGGGCTGCTACAGAGTGGTTAACACTCTGGAACAAAGGCCGAGGCGCAGACACATTCATATTCCTCAGCCTCAGCCAAGCTTTATGTGCCAGTCTGTTCATTAGACAGTATGAATATGAACAAACGTATCACTTATACATCTGGCAGAAATGGAACATTAAAAGATGACCCGTGAATAATTACCCTCATGCAAAAACGACTCTGGAATGAGCTAAACTCGAGGTTACCACAGCTTATCTTACATGCATGGAAGGGAAGGGGTGGCAGGTGGAACATTTCACTTCACCCCTCGATGTCACTAAATCCTACTCACTGAACCATTAACACTGGAATGACCCAAATAGCAAATTCATACTTTTCATTGCAGGATCCATGACTGCAAAGACGACATGGCACTGGTGTTAGCAAGTGCACGGATGTGCAAATACAATCGATGAGGTTCCATGAGTGAATTCTTAATACATTTCACTTATAACAAAAACAATAACAACGACAACAACAATAATAATTGTTATCGTCAGTGGAGTTTTTTAGGCAACAGAACGAGGGCTATGTGTTGCCGTTGTCAGTGGCAGGTAGAGGAATTGGTTTGGTGTTGCTGGGCAAATTACCTCCATCTATTAATATCAACAATATTCACATTTGTTGAACAGTACAATCTGCTTTGTCATCATTAACTGCCGATCGGGCCGACGGAAGAGAGTTGAGGACTCACACACAAGTGCACTGGGCCAAAGACAAGAAACAAATGTGCCCTACTTATTATCTTACTTATCTTAAGTGGAGGCTGAAAGTTTAACAATGACACAATCATCCACATGTAATATAATGTGAAATGAGTTGATGAACAAAGCAGAACCATCACATTCATGATTGATCAGTAAGTCCATGTTGAATGCTTTGTTACCTGAATCCATTCTAAAGAGAGATCTGATCCAGTTCTGTTTCCATCATGTTGTACTACCCCCAAGTGGTCAACATTATTAATCAATGTGGAATCATCCTCTTCTGATGGGGCTCTTCTCCTCGCATTCTCCCATACTGAACATCTGAGAAGGAGAGAAGGGAACTGAGTTGTTTTATTTTATATTGTAACTTTTGTACATTCATGAACAACAGACTGAGGAGGCCTCACTGGTTTCTCTCAGAAAAAGGTTAACTCAAGTCACATTCATCTACTTTACATGGAAATGTGTGAGTTGTCTACTTTAAGCAGGTGTAGGGGTCTCGGGGTCTAAGATGAAGCAGTAGGTGTGGCCTGGGTGAGATTCTTCTCTTGTGCCGTCCACCGATGTAGAATCTTGCAAATGAATGTTTGTAATCAAATTTTATGTTAAACTATGGGTGGGTTCAACACTTCTATTTCTTCATTTGGATCAAGATCCATCCCTGGCAAGAGTTGATAGAGACTCTCCTGATTGAAGCCACAGAATTATTATGTAGCAGATTAACATGTGTGCTTCCTGCTCATTGTTACCAGAGCATTACACTGTCAGTGAAATAACTACCTTTTATGTTGGGTTCGCTCAGATGTCAAAATGTCGCGTAAATCCAGTGATTCAAATATAAAAGAGGCTTAAGTGTCTGCACTTTAGACCAGCTGTCCCCCAAACCACTCACATTTCACAAAACGTGTGTTTATTCACACCCAAGAGAAACGGACACGAGGGAGGATGGAATAAATGACACAAAAACAAAGACAAGAAATGTGAACCGATGCCTACTCTCTGTGTCCGAGTCTCGCTCGCTTTCGGTCTCCACAGATGTCAACTTCCTCTTGCTGCCTCGGCTGTTTTCTTGGCGTGATGCCGTCCTGTCGTCCTGCTGCTCGTCTGAGCTGCATCCTGGTTCAGCTGCTGCTGCTGAAGGCTGCGAAAGTCAGCGTGGCAGGGTTAGGGTTAGGGGCCGCTTCGATACGAGACAAAGAAACAACTGCACTTAAATGATGATTCAATCAAAATGTACTGCACCTAAGAGTTAAAGGTGCACTGTGTACGATTTCGCTCATTTTTGTCCCAAAACGACCACATACTGACATTTTCAGGAATTTATAATCACCGAAATGTTTTATTGTTTTCCTCTATAACCCTTAAATGAGCCCATTAATGTATATCTACAAGAGGAGGGGGTCCTCTCTATGGGGGCCACCATTTTTTAACAATAGCCCAGAGTGGACAAACTAAACATCCGTTGATTTTTGATGACAACTGAAGTCATCATAGGTTCTCCTTCATGCTCAGAAGGGTGAGGGTGAGGTGATGGATACAACATACAACTTCACCTCTAGATGTCACCAAATCTTATTACACACTCCAGCTTTAGATAAAAATGACACTTATTTAAAAGTAAAAAATGTTACTCTACTGAAATACTTTTTTAAAGTTCAGTTTAAAAACAGGTAGCAGGCACGGTATGTTTGACAGTGTTAAGAGGTTCAACTAGCTTGCCTTGACTGTTGGGCCTGCTAGTTTCTATGCTACTCTTGCATCCTAGGTTGCGAGTTGTGAATGTGTGAACGTATAATGGCAAACCCCCGAAAGTATGTTAACTGTCCTGCTTCTTTGGCCAAGGAGGTTGGTTTCCTATCTATCAGCTTGTCAACAAATGGACATGTGATCAGCTCTGTGTCAAGAGGTCAGAACCACAACTCATGTTTACTCCATCAAATACACATCTCACCTGTAGTCAGATTAAAAAGGTTTCCTTTTAGAGGTCGAACAAATGAAAACGGTAACATTCTTAATTGATCTGCCTTCACGACTTGACTCAGTGTTGTAGACCTTACCTTGCCATTCGATGATACGGACTCTTGCTTCAGAGTCTCCAACACTACGACTGTAACAGAAAGATGACTGAAGTTAGTATGTTCATCTCAGCACAGTAACGTGTTGGATGCCGACACAGCCATATACACAAGAATCCGAGTTCCTTACCTGGACGTAATGATATAGTGAGAACAGGCACCTTCTTCTCATCGCTCTGGTCTGTCTTTCCATTCATCTCCTCTATCTGCTCCTGATCTTTAACTACCTGCTGTGACAAGACCATCAGACTGTTGATGTCATCATATAACTTTTCTCATGTGACAAATTACCTTGTGATTATGATCAACAATTGGTTCTTCCTCTTGTTTGACCGGTGGTGTAGATGTGGACGAGGATGGGTTGGCAGGCATGGGTGATGACACCGGTGCATGTGCTGGTTGATGCACCTTTAGAACATTGTCAGGGCTCATCTGTGCTCGTTCTCCACCTTGTAAGTTTAAGGGAGAATCAGCTCTCGGCGTTTGGCTGGTTTTGCTTTTTCCTCGATCGGAAAGGTCCAGAGGCCCATCATAAATCTCATTCAGCCCTTCCCCAGACACACTGTCAGTCTTGACTGGCTGAATGTCCTTCTTGCCCTGGGACTTAATATGACCTTCCGGGTGACCTTCCACATCCCTGAACCTGAACACCACAGTCGGCTCTTTTACTGGGGGTGGACTGATGCTGTGTTTTGGCCAGGGAGACCCAAAGGCTGGCCTTCTAGGACTGGCGTGCTGGCTCGTTGGGATAAGGTTAGGAAAGCGAGGCATGCTCGTTTTGGATGGAGGTTGAATCAACTGGCTGGTGCCGGCTGCTGTGACAGAAAGCCAGTCAGGAGCATCACACAAGGGCCAAGGGAGACCTAGAGCACCACTCTTGATCGGTTGAGGCCGGCAGGGGACAGGCGTGTGGAGCACATGTCTACTGAGGTTGACTCCACTGGTGGAGGAGGAAGAACTCTTAGGGTGGAGAACTTGAGGAGGGATGGCGGATCGCTGGTCAAGTCCTTCAATACTTTGGACACTATTTTGGGAGAAGCAGAGGTTAAACAGGGAGAGGTCAAATGAGGTCTGAGAACAAAACGCAAAACAGAAAGACCACTCTCTTGGTACTTGGACCAACAAAGAGGCAGAACTGCTGAGAGTAGAGGTCTATAAATCTTGTCACTTGTTATTCTTGATTGATTCTATAAATGATAGTTTAAGTTGTAAAACACAACCACGTATTCAAACGCTCAGCTTTTCCAAAACTTTGATGGATGTTTTGCAGGATTTAACTGTACAAATGTGGATGCTGCTTTAGTTTGTGGTCTTTAAAACTATATAAGAACCTAAAGGTACTCAGGGCATGAAGACCATTGGTCGAGCCTACTCGGGAAAGGGTGTCACGCGCCCACAAAACAGAGCATTTTTCTGAGAGTCCCAAAACAGGTTGGAGAGAGCAGATCCCACAGCTTGTCCTTTGAGGATTTTGACTACAACAGTCCATTTAACACTTAGTGGTAAGATAAAGTAGATTAATATGACTCCTCTAAGAAAAACCTCCCAAACAAACACAGCACTCCAATTTTGTGTCCATGTGACTCACCGTCTCTCTCCAGCACGAGCTGCACTGTGGTCAATCTTCCAAGGTGATGATGCAAAGGTGGGCACTGGAAGGGGCTTGTACGACTCCTGGGAGAAAGGGGAAGGACAGAAAGAACAAAATCTCATGGCCGTCCATGCAAATGTTTCTACTTTCATTTTTAGTTCACACAGCTTTTCTCGAAAATGTGTGGCACCTGTGGCAGTAAAGGGAATGTCATTCAGATGCTGCTGTATGTTTGGACGGTGAGCCCCATCATTATCAGCTGGCAACAAGTTGACTAAAGCAATTTATTACGCCTGTTTACTACTTGGAAATACAAAGTTGACTTTCTTACTCCCTACTTGAAAGCTTCTCTCAGAGTTTTAAAGCTATTGGAGGCGGTTGATTGAACTCTTCGACAGAGGATGGAAACTTACAAAGTGGCTTCTACTCATCCCTCTCAGTTGTCTGTTTTCAGCTTCTGCGAGATGAGAAACACAAATGTCAATGTAGTATGAGAGCAAGATGATTGCCCTGATCCCCTCCCTTTAAAAAAAAAAAGCTCTTCAATCGCACCCTCCATTCTTTGGTCTCTCTCCGGTTTCCTCCCAACATCGCCATCTGGTGGCTGGTTGCTGGCCCTCCTAGTTGCTACGTTGATGAGTGGTTCAGATCCGGACGATGGTGAAATGTCAGGGGAACTGTTTGGTTTGACCTCTATGATGGAGCTGCTGTTGGACGACTGGTCACTGTGACCTCTATCATGCCCATACACAGGGGGAATACACCATTACGTATTGAATACTGTACGTTTTTCTAAAACATGAAGATCTCATCAATCCTCTTTTACTTACTCTTGCGCTGATCTAAATGTCCTCATTTCATCCCTAAGTCTCTTGTTCTCCTTTTTCAGGTTGTTCATTTCTCCAACTACGACACAGAGAACAAGTCACTTCAAGACTAAGACGTTTCCAACACATACGTTTGATTTAGATTCAATGTACGAGCAGCGAGTAAAGTCAAAATGTGACATGAGTGCAGAGTGGTGGATGAAGAATGGATGGGAGCAGGGTGGGATGAGCCCACAGAGAGTTTCATACCTAGTCGAGAGATGTGCTGCAGGCTCTGTATCTGTGAGGCCTCGAACTCCTGCTGTCTTCTGGTGGCCACCTCCTGAGTCACGGTGCACCTGTCACACAGCCCTGCCCTCAGCCTGCACAGCCACACACCACACACCAGCAGGCACTGGGATTAGACCAGGCTCATCCAAACAAACTGGGGGTCAAACCCTTCACCCTGTCAGCAGTGGATCGCCCCTACATTCAATGAGCCATTACAATAACCTATTCAGAACTATTTGATGGGAGAAAGGAAAGAAAATATAAGAACAGCTTTACACTTGCTACAATCTGAGCCTGTAGTAGCAGTTTAACGAGTTATCTACTATTAAATCTGCATTCTGTCAAATGAATCAGAGACCGCCCATTTAATCAGCTCTCATGGAACAACCATGTAAATAGTTTGAGGCAAATTCTTGTGTCGTTCCAAGAGCGACGGAGCAAAAACACAGACACTGTCCTATCGCTTTACCCATCCAGGCACAATTGGAAAACTAAGGTATAGCACCTTTAATGTTGACATTACAGTGTGTTGACTTTACCTGTTCTCTCTTTGCACGCGCACGCGCACACACACACACGCGCGCGCGAGATTGTAAATTGAGACAATACCTGTTTTCCAGCGTCTTGATGTTCTCTGTGAGTAATCTCTGCTGTTCCTTCATCTGCTGGTTCCTACTGTACAGTTCCTCCATTCGCTTGGTATCACTGTTTTAACAAATGCAAATGATGAACAAGACTTCGTGACCAAATCTGTTTTTTCTCATGATACAGTCTGTCATAAGCACTGAAATGCACCATCGAAGTGCTCTATTTAGACCTTATTGTGGAACAGGAAGTGCCAAAAATAGGCATGAGGTATTATCTCTCACATAGAGAACACACATGTATTTCTTTTGATCCTTTAAGAGACAGTGTGCAAAATTTGGTGAAGTTGCGTGTTGTATCCGTCAGCTCATCAAAGTTCAAAAGATGTTTCGCACGTCCTCTTTGGGCTATTTGCTATTGTAAAAACATGGCGGCCCCATAGGGAGGACCCACTCCTCATGTATAGATACTTTAAAGGGCTCATTCTAGGGTCATACAAAGAGGTGATTATACATTCATAAAAACATCAGTATGAAATTCTATTGTACTATGTCAGCATTCCTTGAAGCTGATTGACTGTATTCAATGTAAACTGCTGACACTGATTATAGATCTCCTTATCTCAGAAATGCAATTGCAAAATCTTTTAACATGCAAGCAAGGCAGGTTTATTTGTATAGCATAATTCAACAAGGCCATTCAAAGTAGTGTAAATAGGACACAGAAAAATGGTCAAGTCAATAAAAAGGGGAACTGCTTGTACTTAAACTTAAAGGTGCAGTGTGTAAGAATTCGGTGAACTGTCTCCTCACTCCAAAATGATATTTTCACTGGCGTGGGAAATATCTAACAAAGTGACTTTAAACAAAAGCGTTGCCCAGTGCACCTGTCCTTATCTTTTGATCTGCACCAGGGCTGTCAAACTCCTTTTAGTTCAGGGGCCACATACAGCTCCATTTGATTGTAAATGGGCCGGACCATTAAAACCGAGTAGCCCCCAGTGGACGAATCTGAAATAGCAGTTTGAAAAATCTCATCTCACGGGCCAGGTTGAACTCTCGGCGGGCCGATTTGGCCGTAACGTCACTGATCTACACCATGTGGAACAGCGCTGTGATTTTGAAGTTTGCCATTTTTGTCACTTCTACAAAAATATTACAAAACATTTACATACTGACATTTTCATGAATTTATAATCACCTAAATTATAATTTTTTCCCATTACCCATAAATAAGCCGATTCTTGTATATTTACATGCGGAGCGGGTCCTCCACAGGGACCACCGTGTTTACTGTAGCCCAGAACGGACATAATAAACATATTTTGAACTGAGGTCGACCATAGGTTCTCCTGCATGATCAGAAGGGTGAGGTGATGGACACAACATGCAACTTCACCACTAGATGTCAACAATTCTGACACACCGCACCGTTGATCGATTGATTTGATTTTTTGTACCAAACTTTCCTTCACTATTTGAGCAGAAACAAAAAAGAAAATAGTCCGTGTGACTAAGCAGCAGGCGGAGTGACTTGTTACGACAGGAGCCTCCTCACAGGTGAGACCAGAATGCTTCAGGAGCAGCTGAACTGGCGTAGGACGAAACTTGTTATCTGAGCACAAACATCCAGACATCTGCCCGGTGATGAAGGCACCACTCACCAGCCTTTCTTGCTGGACAGCTCTTGGACCTTCACCTGCCATCCTGGAACACACAAACACACGGGTCACGGAGGTCGTTGATGTCCTGCTCTCGTCTTGCCCCCTCCCAAACCGTTTCAACTCACCCTCCACCTCTCGCCCGTGGACTTCCTGCAGTTTAAGGAGCAGGTCGTTGAAGCACTCCATTGCTGTGGCAATGCCCTCTCTGTCTGCTTGGAGAAGGAAGTTGACTGAAACGCGCTCAACACAACAACAAATGTTGCTGCGGCTTCTCAGAATGAATGAAGTCACAACAGGGCCAGTCAGTTGTTGGGTGCACAGACGTTATACCCCGAGGTCTGTTGTGCACCTGAGGACACGTAGTACAGCACAGTGCACCTTCACACTGATGTGGAGGCAAATTCCTTTTGTCATATTGACGATGATTGAAACCGGTTGGACTTGTGGAACATTAGCCTGTAGATTTTGCTCCGTGTGCGCGCAACACTGTTTGTCGATGTACGAGTGTACATGTGCATCACATAGCGTCAACAGAGTGTGGTGAGCGTCAGCTCACACAATCATGGTTGGTTGTGTCACATGTTGAATGTGTGTGTCACTTGTGCTCGCCCTCTCACAAACACACACAAACACATATACACACACACACACACACGTGCATTGAACGCCCGTTGATTTGCATTGGATTTCGATCAGTGTGGATTCGGCTCCCTCGACATGTCAGGATACGTCAGGCGAGCGGTTGTTCAGATCACCTGAGCAGAGCAAGAAAAGACCTGTCTGTCTGTCTTTATGTGCCTGCTTTGCTATCTCTAGATCATTACACACACACACACACACACACACACACACACACACACACACACACACACACCTCTCATACATTTTGAGGATTGCTGCCTAATTAAACACCTCAGTGTACACGCGGAAGCGTTTTATTTTGGAGTTTTTTATATTACTTCAGAGCTCCACCTTAGATACACACACACACACACACACACACACACACACACACAAACTTGTTATACAACTCTCATCTTTACAGTCATCCAAACTAGTCAATGTGAAAATGCAGTGTGGTTCATCTGTTGCACTGCATGTGCCAACATTTAAATTGCATTCATGAACAGAAGCCATACTACACTGTTACAGCATGGTGGTATATCACACCAGGTTAAAGCTGAAACACACACACACACACACACGAATACCCGAGCACCCTAACACCCTAACACCCTAACACCCTACGCCCAACCCTAACCCTAACCCACCTGTCGGACAGGCCATTCTGGCCCTCAGACAACAACATGATCAATAGCTCCTCACCAGCTGATCCCGCGCAGTGACCTGGAGGCCAGACACTGTTTTCCTCGCGTTGAAGCCAGAGATGGACCAACTGGTACCGAGACTAAGCTGAATAAGCACAATAATGAAGGGAGAGAGAGAGAGAGAGAGAGAGAGGAGAATAAGGTGTGGGAGAATGCCCCACACCCTCCCCTCTCTCATCTCGCTTCCTCAGAAAACCGGTCGGAGCGGTTGTCCCCTTGAGCGACGCAAACACCGTGGCCCGGGCAAGTTCTTCCTTGATATTCCAGTTCTGCTGAAATCCCACATAACCGGCTAAACGAGTCCCAAAAAGCCCCGAGGGGACAGAGGGAGTGGAAAAAGAAATGTCTTATGCAGACATTTGCTCAGTGGAGCAGTCGCCTTTGGAAGCAAAGGTCACCGGTTTGAATCCCATTCGGACCCTGCTGCGGTGTCACTGGCCCCGACACTGATACCCCCCTATGTGTACTGGTAGAAATACCCCGTGGCCCAGTTTACCGGACAAGCGGTTGAAGACGACCTGACATGACGAGAACCGTGACGAATGAGTAAAATATAAGAAATATACAAATATTGTGGAGATTCCCAACTGAAAGCCCAGCGCATCCTCTGGTGAAGGTTCATTCTGGGTCGATCGACACGGGGCACATGCTGATCAACTGTTACACTCGCAGCATGAAGACCCACAGCCGCGGGCATGACTGACACCATTTTGCTCATTCATTGTCAAACAATGGACAGTGGTATTTTCAGATGGACAGTGATTAAAAACAAAAACAACAACAACAAGCACAACCAACAATAATAAGCATCACCAATCCATTCATGATTGAAAATGAAAATGAAATGAACGATAAAGCAAAAGCAGCTTGACTGCCATCTAGTGCCTGGAGCCGTATGCATGAATCCTGTTCATTCAATGAATGTTCCTGGTCGTCTCTCCCATCTCACCTGTGAGTTCGGTCTCAGTTTGAAGTTACTTTGTTGTATCAGTCAATCAGTGTGATTGATAAACAAAGGAAATGATGAATAAAATGGATTGAAGGAGAAGTGAGCTGATGAACAGCGAGGACATGATTAAGAGGACACAACATGTAACACTCACATGTTAAGCCCCGCCCATGAACCCCACTGCTCACAAACACAGTGAAAACAGCTAATCATACCAAACTGTCTTTATCCTCCCTTATGCAATACACATATAATCACATTAATTGAAAACCATAATGTAATATATTTTAAAAATACATCTTAATCTATTGAAATTGGCTGCTTTTGGCAATGTATGTTCATATATATCATTATAACGCTTCTATTTCAAACATGTACTGCAACATATACAAACAGAAAGCAAACCATATACTAAGATCATAGACATTAAACATTTGAAGAGGAATTAATCATATAAAATATATTCTTATATGGTTTCAAATATATTGAAAGTGAAAATAAACTGTCATGTCATCTTCTACTGTTCTTTCCAGTATCAGAGACGTGGGGCATTTCGAGCAGTAAACAAAGGGGGTTGGGGGAATAAGTGTCAGGGCCAGTGACACTGCAGCAGGATCCAACTGGGACTTGACCCAATAACCTTTGTCTCCTAAGGCGACTGCTCTTACCACTGAGCCACTGCTGCACCCAGCCCAAATAAAGTGTACATTGTTAAACAAATAGATAATATATGTGTGATTATGCATTGAATTACATATACAATAACACAAATGTGTAATATCCACATTTCATGCCTGTATTCCATTAAAGCCATGAATCAGTCCGAGTCGCCCAACGCTCGTGCCTGCAGCTGCAGTGTCGAGTCCCCACGTGCAGGACTCACCGCAGGACACGACCCCCAGAGGCTGGAACGGAAACTTTGTCTCGGGTGGGAAATGAAGTTCCGTTAGTAAAGTTGACGCAAACGTTGCGGTGCAATGTCACGCTGGTTTGCTTCCGTTTGCATGGGAACTTGCCACATTTTGCTCGGTTGTCATCATTTCAAACCAGACCACTGCAGATTTTTAAATGCCATGTAAACAAGGTTCACGTGGACAAAAACAAACGCTTTGTGAGACCCACCTGTGACAACAACTCCCCCTTCCTTTCTCCAAGCGAGGCGTCTCTGAAACCATGACGCCAGGTCAACGTGGCCCGAGACAATCCAACAACTGTCCGATCATCCAGCCACTCTGAGAGCAAACATGACGTCACCGAGCAACTGCCCCGCACGATCAGCTGCTCTGTGTCTGAGTGTTGGCACCTGTTTGTGCCTGAGTCGCTGTGTGGAAGAACCAGTCTGTGAAGAGAAGGTTACTCTAGCGCCCCCTGGTGCCTGAGATTTAAACTGCGGGGAGAGACAGACTAAAGATGCAGGTTGTAAGATTTTGGTCACTTCTGAAAATATTACTAAACAATTACATACTGAGATTTTCATGGATTTATAATCACTCAAATGTTTCATGAATTGTTTTCATTACATCCTTCAATGAGCCCAATGAATGTATATGTAGAGGGGAGCAGGTCTTCTCTGTACGAGGCGTTTGGGCCCAGATGACACCACTGAGGAAAGAGTGATGCTGGAAACTTAAAAAAGGTGCAAGGATGCATGGATAAGGAATTTCCTGAATTAATTGAAGAATTTATAAAACTCAGCAAACATGTTGGAAATCTGTCTGATG
Source organism: Chascanopsetta lugubris (assembly GCA_016785325.1). Classification (NCBI taxonomy): domain Eukaryota; kingdom Metazoa; phylum Chordata; class Actinopteri; order Pleuronectiformes; family Bothidae; genus Chascanopsetta; species Chascanopsetta lugubris. The sequence goes on from JAFBJT010089041.1 coordinate 36,064, forward strand.
AACAGGCTGCTGGATTAAACACTTGGTTTGAGGGCCCTGTGTGTACTGGCAGAAGGCTGAAATATGTATCTTTAAAAGTAAATTGCAAAATAGTACATAGTAAATATATAAACAAATAGTCAGTTATAAAACACGGTTGTTTACATAGGGCGAAGATAAAGCTGCCAACAGCCGCTCACCTGTGCACATCGGTGCCTGCCATCATTCAACTATTCATGTTGGTGAAGTGTTCCGGTTCCTTCTATAAACACATATGTCTGGTTCCTTTAAGTTTAAATTATACAACCGATGGTCCCATAGCTCCTCCTACATGTTCGATACTCAGCTGCAATCTGCAACTTCACCACTTGATGTCTCTAAATCATGCACACTGTACCTTTAATATTTTAACCAACTCTAAGGCTAGTCTCATGAAGTGTGACTATGTTTGCAGGTAACGCTCGGCTCCAATCGCACTGCAGGACCGCACTGTCCTGACATCAACACTGTGTCCTGACATCAACACTGTGTCCTGACGTCAACGCTGTGTCCTGACATCAACGCTGTGTCCTGACGTCATCGCTGTGTCCTGACGTCAACACTGTGTCCCGACATCAACACTGTGTCCTGACGTCAACGCTGTGTCCTGACATCAACACTGTGTCCTGACATCAACGCTGTGTCCTGACATCAACGCTGTGTCCTGACATCAACGCTGTGTCCTGACATCAACACTGTGTCCTGACATCAAAACTGTGTCCTGACATCAACACTGTGTCCTGACATCAACACTGTGTCCTGACGTCAACACTGTGTCCTGACGTCAACACTGTGTCCTGACGTCATCGCTGTGTCCTGACATCAGCACTGTGTCCTGACGTCAACACTGTGTCCTGACATCAACACTGTGTCCTGACATCAACACTGTGTCCTGACGTCAACACTGTGTCCTGACGTCAACATTGTGTCCTGACGTCAACACTGTGTCCTGACGTCAACATTGTGTCCTGACGTCAACACTGTGTCCTGACATCAACACTGTGTCCTGTCTTTATACAAAAGTTCAATGGTTTAAAAGTGCAGTGTGTAAGATTTGGTGATTTAATTGTGTAATCAGTCTGTTAAAATAGCCTCTCTGATCACCAATGACTGTGAAAACATTACTGAATGCTGGATATTACCTGGATACACCTGAATTCTTTCTGCCGGAGACCACCGTCTCTGTATCGGGGGTCTGCTTTGGGTTCGGCGGTCTCCCCCCGCCTCCTCCTTCCTCAACTTGTTTTGCAGCTCAAACTTGGCGCTTGAATGTGTTTGTGTTGATCGGTGGTGTTACCACAGTGATCAACGGCTTCTTGAACACATTCCCTGTGGCAGCGTCCGCTCTCAGTGCTCTCTCTGTCTCCCCGCTCTCTGGCAGAGCAGGGAGGGGGCGGGGCAAAGTGAACCTGAGTGAGCAGCAGAGAGAGGCGCTGTTTGCACAGACAGACCTGGAGAGACTTTGAGTAATCTGCCTCACCTTGGTATCGATCTTAGCCATATTTAGATCGATACGCCCGCCCGTATTAAAAATCCTGCAAAGAGGTGGAACGCACACGGAGCTGTGGGTGGGCTTGTGGTGCAGTTACCTCATCTGTGGTACGTAACAGGTCGGCTCGGGTGTCAGTCATGGGACCACGCCGCTAAATATGCGTAATTTCAAATGCCAATAAACTAGAAATAAGTTGAGACGTATGACTGATCACAGGTGTGGCCACAATTTTTTGCCCTGCAAGCCACTTTTGAATGACAAAGTCACGGCGAAGGGGGGGGGCTGACGTGTGACGCGCACCCTCTCACTCCGTGTGTGTGTGCGTGTGTCTCTCTTTCTTGCTCTCTCGTTCATGGTAATGTGTGACGGACGCCGGTTGACATCGGTTGCCGGCAATTTGCTAAAGGGGGTCACACCGTTCGCGATCGACCGGCACTGCCCTCGCGATCGACATCGAGATGACGCTATGGCCACCCCTGATTTATAACATGTAAATGTAAATATACATTTGTACCAGGCTTTAAACAGGTTCAATTCATGTCTGAAGTTGGTGATTTTAACACGGGAGTCTGTGGGGATTTGCTCTCCTTTGAAGTCAGCCCCCAGCAGTTACACTAAGAACTGCACGTTTTCCTGTTCCTACTGTGCCTGATGCGTCTGGGCCGGAGGATGCACGTCGCTCGACACTAATGACTGATACCGCGTCAGTACAACCGGTGTGACTGGATTCTATGTCGCTCCCTCAAGTGGCAGCTATCTATGACATAAGGCCATTCTTTATTTAGTCTGGTAGCAGTTCATGCAAGACGTGCCACCCTATAATAAAGGGGCATGATATGAATGCCTGCCAAATACAAAATTGTATATTTGTTGATTTTTTAAATTCTATCACAGTAAATATTAGCACCATTTCTTGCACTTTTGGAGGCTAAACACCATCAACTGTATTTTTTCCGACCAATTTTTCAGTTGTTTTTGAGCCTGGTTGGACTCCACCCCCTTTGGTGACAGGTACCGTCTTCACGTCATAAATGGTCATATTATTGATTGTCGGGCAGCAGTTAACCATGCACTTCATGCACGCTCTACACAAAGATACATGATATGAATGCCTGCCAAAAATAAAGTGAAAGCAGCTTGACTGTCACCCGGTGGCTGGTTGCAATATGGGTCATAGGTCTTTGGGGGGCGGGGCTCCCTCTTATTGGCTGTTGTCTTACAGGAGGGTTGGGTTCCTGCAGACACTACAGTAAGAGAGGCCTGTGAAGGCCTGGCATTCTGATGTAATGTTTACTTTTCTCCTCTAGAGGGCCCAGTTGAGCCTCTGGGCAATAGACAGGAATCGTGAGAGCAGAAAATGTTTACCCTCAATGTTCTCAATGAAGAAGCCTGGACTCTCCCATATTAATGAAGGATTGGAAAAGAAAGGGGACGTCAGCAGAGAAAAGTGAGGACTGTTTGGTCAGTGGAGTTTTGTGGCTGCCCTCTGCTCCGAGCTGCCCCGGAGGGGGGTCGAGCCAGGTAGGGTTACCGCAGAGTCACTTTCACCGGCATGTGCATGTCATGTGACAATAAAATGAATCTTAATCTTAATCTTAAACTTATGGGTGTGCGAGTGACCCAGGGGTCAAAGGTCACATCATCACTGTCCCGTTTTGTCCTCTGCAGAGAACTCATGCTGACCTGACGGTTTATACTCTATTGTGAAATAATTCCAGCTATTTGGTCACAACAATGTCACGTTTTGTGCACATTTCCAAGCCAGAGGAATGTGACATATTTATTTTTCCTCCACTTTGAGTCTGTTTGGTTCTAAGCCGATACAGAGGAGCGAAGTGCGGTTCAGCTCAGTTTGGCTCCGCTCGGTGCGGCCAATCCGAGAGGGAACATGAGTAACATGAACAAACAGAAACACACAATCCTATCAGAACATGTGTGTGTTTTACAGGGTGAGTCTGTCTCAAGGGTCTTTGGGGTTCAACACCGTTAGACCTAAAGTGTTCGAGTGTGTGAATGTGGGTGTGTGTTTGTCTGTCTGGCTCAACACATTCAGCTCAGTCAGTCCATTTTTTAAACCACGAAATGTATCAAACATCAAGCGAACAAGTCAAAAAATCATAAACAGAAAAAAAGAAAATTAAAGTTTTATTTGTTTCCCCCACTTCTGTGAAAATACTACTAATAATAATAATAGTGATGATGATGATGATAATAATAATAATTATCATTAAAAAAAATTCAATTGATAGTACCTATCGAACTTTATGGAAATATAACAAAAACAATGATGAAGAGGGACATTGACTAATCAGATGACCTCACTGGAAAAACAGACAGGAAGTAGGAGGAGTCAATTCAAATGGAATTTTATTTTCTGAAATTTCTTGTTATTTGTTTTTGTCCTTTTTGTCCATGTGTGGGAGCCGTACGACTTTATCTTCCAACAGCCCACTTCAGTACAATGCATCATGGGACAGTCAATCGCTAGAAAAACACTTCTTTTCTTTGAATCTTAAAATATTGTGTAATCATGAGTGTATAATTGACCAAATGTATGAATTGTTAGTTACGCTACCCTTGAATAAATCCTTTATACATATGTACGTTGGGAGCAGGTGCTCTCTGTTTGTTTACAGATGCCCTGAATGGACAACTCACACACCTTTTGAGTTTGATGATAAAAGCCTAACAAGCACTTCTGATTTACTTGTACAAAGAATGTAGAACTGTTCTCTTGAGTTGCGGTGGAGCCCGGTAACCACTCAGTGTTTGGGTCTGCGTGACGTTACGACAGCAGAGAGCTACAGGAATTTGAACCCATCCTTTGACTTGTTATGATGTTCATCCACACTTGCTCACTTGTTTAACCCCGCCCCCCCTTTCCTCTCCTCTTGCGCCTCTTATTTATGATCATTACCTTGACCTGCACCAGCCATCACTAAAACACTCACAGGCTTGTAAATCACTGGAGCCTCTCTCCCCCGTTACATAAACAGCGTTTAACAAATCTTTTGAGGGGAGAACGGACCGAAGGGGGCACTAATCACTAAGACGCTGTGGCCGTCTCTCTGGGAGTGTTAAAAAACTCTGGGGTATTGTGTTTACTTTTTCAGTCTCGCGAACAAATTCATCTTTCTATGAAGAAGGAAAAGCGCTGTCAGAGAAATGCAAGAATTATCTTTGGTTTTCATTACAAACACTCCCACAAGGAAAATGTGTCTCGGTGAATTCTCCCGTTAATATATCCACTCTGGCTGAGGCACAATCTGCAGGCTGAGGAGTAAATCACAGTTCAGTTCACCCAAAACATTATGACGCCCTCAACAAAGAGGGGAACGATGTGTATCTTCTGACAACAGTGTAAGAACAAGGCCTTGAATGTGTCAGCTGGCGTGGTAAGTGTCGCCCTCTGTGGCTGCAGGTGAACACAGAGCTGACGCAGGGTCCCACACTAACCTTGGGGTTGATGGAGCTGGGTGAGGCGTCTCTCCACCAAATGCTGGTTGATCAGAGCTGTGGTCAGTTTTATGTGAAGGGACCTGGTTCAGGCTTTCCTGTGAAAATGGAGTCGTTGGGAAATGAGTGACATGTGCACCCAAACCAGAGAGATCCAAAAGACATGAGGGCTGTTGACTTCAACTGGCTCCTTGTAAATGCTCTGTATTCATCGAGCGCTTCATCAAGTTCACATTCACCCAGTCACTCAAACATTCATGCTGTGCGTCTATTCGCAGCACTTTGTATCTATGAGTACATGGGACAATGTGGGCTTCAGGATTTTGGCCAAGGACACCTCAACATATGGAATAGGGGGAGGCGGGAATCGAACCCCCGACTGGCCGATGGTTCATTTGCTTTGTTATCAAGTGTCTTTGTATGAAGACTTTTTAAAATTTGAATTCATCCACCATTTCTAATAATACATTAATTTTATCTTCATTTTTTATCTTTTTTCTGAATTTCCAAATTATATTGTTTGAATGTATTTAATTGACTATTTATTTATTTGTTATTTTGTATTGTTCTTATTTATTAGATAATCTATTCTATTTAAAAAAACATGATCTTATTTTTTACATATTTTTGACATTTTATTTTTCAATGGATTTCTCTATAAAGAAATGCAAATACTTTCAAACATAGAAATTAGGTCATTTTTATTCATGTCAATTGTGACTATTGGTACCTACTATTAAAAAAAAGAAATCAAGAAATCCTATCAAATTCTAAGTGATTAGAGTGATGATTAAAGATAGCTCTAACACACACACACACACCCAGCATACACACACTCACAGCAGATAAGACATCAAAGTGGCGGGCAGATTTACAAGAAGCTGTAGACAGCCTTTAAAAAATACTGCTGCATAAATGTTTATGCAGTCCTCTCCCCGTCAGGCACTAGGGGGAGGAACGTGTGGCCGAGCAGCGCGAGACCACACTGCTAAATTAACGGCCGGCCATGAATTTGACAAAGCGTTTGCATCCCTGTGAGGAGGAGGAAGAGGAGGAGGAGGAAGAGGAGGAGGAGGAGGAGGAGGAAGAGGAGGAGGAGGAGGAGGAGGAGGAAGAGGAGGAGGA
>JAFBJT010089041.1:42212-61969 GCA_016785325.1 Chascanopsetta lugubris
AAAAGAAGGGAGGAGGCGAGGAAGAAGAGGAGGGAAAAGGGAGGAGGAGGAGGAAGAAGAAGAGGAGGAGGAGGAGGAGGAGGAGGAAGAGGAGGAGGAGGAGGAGGAGGAGGAGGAGGAGGAGGAGGAGGAGGAGGAAGAGGAGGAGGCGGAGACAAAGATGGACAGGAAGTCTCCGCTCGCAGCTGCTACATTCCGACACAGTCACTTTACTCAAAGGAGACTGCGGCCATCTTGGTTGTTCGCCTCGTTCGCTCGCGCATCCCCTCCGACATCAGAGTGAGCTCTAGTCGGCGCATGGCACCACCCGCTGGTGCATCGGTGCGCAACGCCCTCTAGATTTCACTCGGTTATGTTTTCATGCGCCAACTTCCTGTGAACATTGTTCTACGAAACATAAAGCGTCTTTGGCAGCATTTCTGTTTGGGAAGGATTTGCGTCGCGTCTTGTTGTGTGTAACCTTGATCGATGGTAACTGTCACAATTTGTGTTTTCACTGTACTCTAGACACTTTATGTTGGTTGTTTTTTGGCGGGTTGTGTTATTATAAGATGCCACGGCTGCCGAAGCACTTTTCCCAGAGTTGTGATCAGACTTCAATAAAGTGAAGTAAAACGACAGAACCAGTGTTTATTTCTTCCTCGGCATGTTCGTACCAACGTATCCTCGGAGCACGTTCTCCCTGAAAGGTCATGGAGCCACTCTGGAGTCTCACAAACCTTTGGTGAAGCCCAGATGTCACCTGAGGCACCCGGGTGGGAGCAGGCAACGAGAGAGGAGATCCACTCGCTAAATAAAAATGACACATTCCACCCGTCGCCTTTACCAGAGGGTAAAAACGCAGTCGGAGGAAAATGGGTGTATGCCCTAAAAAACTGCTGAAAAGGGAAAAAACCTTCAAAGCCTGATACACAGAGGCTGCGGGATACAACCAAACTAAAGCAATAGACCAACATGAAGCTTTTGCTCCAACAGCTAATACCACATCAGTGCGCAGGTCCAGAACTGGGTCATTGTCAGATGGATGTCAAAACAGCATATTTACAAGCTCCAAGAGAAGAAGAAATGTTCCTGGAGCAACCAGAGTGTTTTTGAAAAGACTTCAGAGACTGGGGAGAAGTTAAAGTACGAGTTAAAGAAATCACTCCATGGCCTTAAACAATCAGGGAGAACCAGCACGACTGGAGAACGTCTGCCGGACTCATGGCCGTGTCTGATGTCATACAGGACAGGACAGGACAGAGCGGCCAAAGGGACAAAGACACACATGCAAAGTGCACCGTCACAAATAAAGGAACAGCATTTCACCTTTGAACCCTGGGAAGGAACTACACCCGTGGACGAGCGTGGTCATAAAACTCTTTTTGATTTCCTCTCCAGTGCTTTATCACTTCATATGTGGCACTTTTGCACAATTAATCATTGTTTTTTAACTGTGGGGGAACAATGCAGTTTTAACATTTTGATATTTAGGGTTCGGGGTGAGGGTTGGTGTTTGATGACAAGATCTCTTTGTTCTAAATTTGTGAGAGAATGAACATCCACCCTTTCTACTGACAAGCGAACCACACAGGTCTCCAGTGACTGAAATCCCCCTTTTGCCCCCTGACGTGAAAAAGGTGAACATATTAGTGAGAGGGACTGATTCGCTGTCCCCTCCCTTTAGCTGAGCCAGGGGATATCAGGAGCTGGCAGCCGGACACAGGCCCACCCAGAGCGATGAATAAAGCTGGGATGTCAAACAAGCAGAGAGGTAAGGATAAATATTTCAAAGCTGGGAAGACGGAGGAGGATGGAGAGTGAACAGGCCGTGGTGAGAGGGACAGAGAGTGATATTAGGGAGAGGGAGTGAATCGGACAAGAGGAGAAAATGGTCACTACTGAGAGTGTGAGTACACACTCAGAGTCTATGTACTTTACAGGGCGAGTCCGTTTCCAGTGTTTAGTTCAAATGTGTGTGTGTGTGTGTGTGTGTGTGTGTGTGTGTGTGTGTGTGAGAGAATTAGGGAGATTTTCATGTTTATTATATGAAATCATCAAATTAAAAGCTGTGTACAGTAACAATACAGGAAAGAACCTAGTAGTTTCATGATGCCACATCCCCTTATGTGCTCTTCACACACACACACACACACACACACACACACACACACACACACACACACACACACACACCATATTCAGAGGAGATATTTTCTTTAATGAATCAGTCTAAATTTGGAGTGTTTTACTTGAATTCACAGCTGTACTTGTACTTTATTGCAACAACAAAAACAAAAGCAAAAAATAAATGAAAATCAAAGAGTTGTCACTGTTCATGCTGTGATTGTTCTGGCCCATTTGAGATCCTAGTGGGCCGTATGTGGCCCCTACACTCAAATGAGTTTGCCTTAGACACTTGTTTACTGAGAACCAGCCTTTACTTAAAGGCTGATAAGAGAAACTATGGCAGCCGACAAATCCATATAAAAACTTCAAAGGTGTCGAGCAGCGACAGTGACTGCAAAGGATGATGATAAGAAATCTTTCTAGATGATTTTCAATCCATAACCACGACAAATTTGGATGCACTTATAAATACACCAAAATGTATGGGTGATGCATGAGGTTGTGTGTTCAATTCCCATCCTCCCTCAGACGTGTGTCACTTTGGATGAAAGCATCAGAGCCAATAGAGCTTTATCATATTTATTTTCTGAAAGTAGATCCCATTTACTTACACCTACACTGTACCATTAAGTCTTCCACACACCGTATAAACACACACACTCATATAACACACCGTATAAACACACACACACTCATATAACACACCGTATAAACACACACACACTCATATAACACACCGTATAAACACACACACACACTCATATAACACACCGTATGGCCGCACCACCAGACAGACAATGGCCCACTCACAAATGCACGCCTGTCTTTCACTTGATTTGTTTGTTTGTGTATCCGTAGTTTACAATAAGCAATTTTTTTGGGATGGGGAGTCGACTGCAGGCTGTGTTGTTGCGTTGCCACTGACTTCCTGTCTGTACCAGTCAGTTTCCTGTGTGCGTCCAAGACAGGATGCCAGGCTTCCTCCTGTGGATTCCTGTGTTGCTCTGCTGATAAAAACAGTGTGGCACTGTTATTTATCTTTTTTTTTCTTCTCTTCAGTCTATTTCGGTTTGACACTGATGCACAAAATCACCTACTTGGGGACTTTCAATTTCAGGAATTGTTTACATCAATTTTTTAGTTTAGTTTTAAGTTTGCTATTCACACATGCACATTTCAGTGGAACGTTTTAAGAGACGATCACAACAAACGAGTGTTGATGTGGCACAAGAAACTGAGAAGCTGCTGAAACGACTGTTGTCATGGCAACCTGTCTTTGTCGATCCCAACCCTTCTTGAAGATCTTTCTACCATCGTCATCGTCACAAGAGTAAGATACGCATCAACCTCAACCTCAACCAGATAAAGGATGTTTCATGATGTATCCGTCACCTTTCTAAGCACACAGGACAACCTATGGTTGGCTTCAGATTTCATTGAACATCAACAGACAGCTTATCATGTCCATTTTGGGCAACCGTAAAAACATGGCGGCCTCCGTAGAGAGGACCTGCTCCACATGTACATTTACATCAATGTGCTCATTTAAGGGTACGTTTAAAAATCAAAACATTCAGGTCATAAATTGGTATTGTAATATTTTTAGAAGTGCAAAATATTACACACTGCACCTTTAAATGTTTATTTTACAATTTGACATTGAAATTCGAGTCTCCATGTTGGTTTGGTTCACCTACCCTCTCGTCACTCAGCTCCCCTTCATGGCTCTTTCTGTTGACACTCTGTGTTTTCATAATAATGACACAGGATGTCCAAGTCATTATCATTAGTGACCACTGGTTATGCTCCTCGTTCCGCAATGCATGGTGGGAAACAGAGTACAAATAAATCATTAGACATGCGGAGTGATCATTCTTACACAACCACCAACCACCATTGTAATGGTTTAAAATTGATGGCAGTGCGGACATACACAATGTGCGCATCTATCTTCATTCGAGCTAATCGAGATGGACAGAGAGTCGGACGGAGACAGACGGCATCGATCACATGAGGGTTTCCTGCCAGACACGGAGACAAGCTCAGAGAAGTCGGACCGTGAAGTAAAGGATGGGTTTGAGATGGGCCGGCGTTATGTAAGGGCTTCTTCCCTCAAAGCCTTTCTTCCTCTTGATACAACCAAGCGCCTCTCTCTCTCTCGCTCGCTCGCTCTGCTCGGTGAAAAATGGCTTGGCCTTGGATGGAGTGAGTGTGCTCGAAGAGAGGGAGCGTCGGAGGAGGAGGGAGATAGAGAGGATCGAGAGACTTTGCCCTGATTTATGCCCTGTTTCTAGGCCGTGGCCTTCAAGTAACACCCCACAACTTCCACTCTCACTTTCACTCTCTTTTGTAAAGTTCAAGGAGTAACTGTTAGTTAAAGATGCAGTGCGTGAGATTTCGGTCATCTCTAGAAATATTCTAAAACAATTCTGACATTTTCATGAATTTGTCATCATTCATTTACATGAGGAGCGGGTCCTCTCTTTGGGGGCCGCCATGTTTTTTCAGTCGTAAAAGTGGACGTACTCAAACATATTTCGAGTTTTAACGACAACTAAAGTCTTCCACAGGTTCTCCTGCGTGTTCAGAAGGTGAGGGAGAGGTGCTGGATACAACATGCAAATCTTATGCACTATATCTTTAAAATGCACTAAAACAAACACCCCTCTGTGTGAGGGATCTAGTCCCAGATGATCCCTCCTTGTGTGTACACAAAGTCTGCAGATTACCATTAATGGTTAACATTGTTTAATTATAACCACGAATGCCTTTTGGTCTCCTGAGGACCAAAACTGGAAACATCACTGTGACTCCCCTTCAACCAAAAAAACAAAAACACATCCCTGACTGCAGAAATATGCTGTTTACTCTCTGGCTCACCCTTCTTACCCCGCTGTGGCCCCATTGGCTATCAGCGGGGCCATTCATCCTGGGAGGAGCCAATGAGCGATAGGCCCTGGCTCGGAGTTAAACCAATCAAACCGCGCCGAGCGGTGACATTGAGAGAGATGCTGGGAATAGCCAGCCGCTGTTTATGGGCTCCTGCCTGCCGGACAGAAAGCAGAGCTCCTCGACGGGAGGAAAAAAAGCAATTAGGCAATTACACCATGGAGTCCTGTAAGGATCCCACATCACGCTGTTTTCTTAGCCTCTTCCAAGGGCCGATAAGGGACAGCTGCCTGTGGAGAGGACCTGTGGACGATGGCGGACGAGAGGGATGGGAAGGGAAGAGGGATGGGGAAGGTTCAGACAGGGAGAGGAGAGAGGGAACAAAGGGAAGAGGTCGGGGAAAGTGAGGGATGGAGTTCAGAGAGGGGTTGTTAAGAGAAAGTCAAGGAGGAGCGATGCTGGGGAACGAAGTACTAAGGTTACATGGTGACGACCTGAGTTCCCTGAAAGCGATTAGCATCCATTCAAATGCCCTTAAAGGTGCAGTGTGTAAGATGGAGTGACATCTCGAGGTGAAATTGCATGTTGTATCCATAACCTCACTCTTCTGAGGATGCAGGACAACCTACGGTAGCCCTCAGTTGTCATTCAAAGTCAAACAAATGTTTAGTATGTTTGCACTGGGCATCTGTAAAAACGTGGTGGGCCCCGTAGAGAGGACCCCCTCCTCATGTACATGTACAGTACATCGATGGGCTCATCAAAGGTGCAGTGTGTACCATTTCTGTCATTTTTGTCACTTCTAAAAAGATTACAAAACAAGTGCATACTGACACGTTTGTGAATTTATAATCACCTGAATGTTTTCTTTTTTCCAGTTTCCCTGAAAGCAGAGGGCAGAGGAACCTCTGGCTGGATACTTTGTATCTCTCTTTCCCTGCGTAAATGATCACAAGCAAAATATCTATTAATTGCTCAAATGATTATTGCGGAATTACCACAAATCAAAACCATTCCAACAATATGACTGAACCAAGAACTGTTATTGATGCACATTTTTTTTGCACACCAATTATCGCTTTTCCGTGGTGGAAAATATTTCCTTAACGATGATCAATGAAGATAAATATCACACGGCCTCGCTAATCTGCAATAGCTGGAACGTCCTCTATTCGCTGAGATATCTAAAGTCTGCTTTTCGCCAAAATAATGCGCCTGAACTATTTCAAAGAGAAAATTCCACCTTTCTAAAAATCAAATTCTGCCTCAAACAAATGTCTGTTCAATCCCTATTTGTTACGTTTGTTGTTACATTAAAGGACGAATGGAAAATCTTGGCCAAGATCTTTATTTGCTTGCGTTCATGTATCATGAGTCGTGTCATTCAGCGGATCTGTGACACTTTCACTTTACCTTCTTAACCAATTGTCTCCACCACACGCACTTTGAGAGCTGTGGGGTGCTAACGGTCACATGTATCACTGATCGCGTGAGCCCGTCCAGGGTCGCTGCATCGTGTTTGATTACTGCAAAATGACTTTTCTTTAAAAAACAAACAAATTAAAACAAATCTCAAATTTCCCTTTGACCTTGCAGAGCAAACACAGATATAACTCATGAGCAGTGGGACTGAGAAGAAGGTGGAGGTGGCAAACTCATTTTACATGCAGTCCAATGTGATCTCGCTCCAAGTATTTCATCCCATCGAACATGTTCTTCAGTTTATTCACAAAACACAAAGTCACCGGCCGTATGTTGCTATGATAGAAATGCTCCAGTCGCATCAAGTCTGAATTTGTCTTCAGTCGCCATTTTTATTCTAATATGCAGAGTGCAAGATTGAGCTTAATCTTATTTCCATTTCTATCAGCAAAAATGCCAATATTCTTTCATGAGCCCTTTGTGTTCCAAACAGGAGGCAGGTCAAATGAGTCACCGACAGGTTTTTAACCATAGCCCAGAATGAACAAAACAAACACTCTCTTTGATAACTGAAGGCTTCCACGTCGGCTCAGCTTCATCCTCGGAAGACATGTTGACAGCAGGACAACAAGAATCCACATTCTTTAAAGACACGGTGGCTTGTTTCTGTGGCGCAGATCACAGGATCAAACCGGGAGTTGGCATTGAACCAATCACAAACCATCCATCGAATGTGCCAGGGGTGGTCTCACATTTTTCCCCACTCACTCTCCCCCTGTATGTATCTTTCTCTCCCTCCTCTTGCCTCCTTTGTTCTCTCTCTCTCTCTCTCTCTCTTTCATATTCGGCTCCTCTCTTGCCCCCTTTCCAGCCACTCCTCTCACAACGATTGCCCATCCAACGATGGGACCGTCAGAATGACCCCAGATAAAAGTCATAAAGTTTTCCAAAGTGCTCCCTCATTTTTTGGCCTCTCCTCCACTTCCTATCATTGGAGCCTCTCTTTGTTTCAGAGCCAGTGATTCTCTCTCTAAGTGTGTCATTGAGAGACACATACGATCTTCTGTGAGACCATTTCAAAACTAATAAACAATTGTCAAGTCAGAGGGAAAGCAGAGAGAGCACGGGCCACTTTAAAAGCACATCAAAGGCTGAGGGAGGGGAGGCATTAGTATAGGAAATGTGGATGGATGACACACACACACACACACACACGCACACACATTTATCACCTCTTAGTTCGTTTTTAAACTTACTATTTATAGTCAGCATTATTCCGCTTTGTTCGTCCACTCGATTTATTTACATTCAGAAATGTCCTCCCCACGTAATAGTATTTATGCTTGGAGCTGGAGTCTGCTATTCCCACAGTGGATATGGAGCCAATCCAGCTCGGTTCATATCGCTCTGATATAATGTTACTGCTTTGGGCGTCTGATGCTCCATTCGAAGTAAATCTAGTCACCCAACATCCCCTAACTGCGTTGTGTTATGCTGGTTTTACTGTGAAGCTGCCACAGGGGGCACTAAGGATTGTTTTCTATGTTTGCAGCAAACATTCAGTTATAAAATAAAACCTAACAGACATTAATATCACTCGCTGTATTATGCTGGATTTTTCAACCCAGTTGAACCCGCTATAAACTTTCCCTATGTCCATAATTACCTGGTGTTTTTACGCTGGGAATCAACACTATGGAGCTCTTTCTATTTTGTATTGATTTATTTATTTTATTTCACTCTAATTTATTTTGTATCTTATTCTATGGAGCTCATTGTAACTGAAGTGATAATGTTACCACAGCAACATGCCTCCATTGCCCGGTAATGATGACCTGCCACCCAAATTTAGGGACATTTTCAACTTCTCAAAATAATGAAAAGATGATGCAGTTTGAACCGGAGATAAAACAGAATATCACAACATAAAAAGTTTAAACAAACACGAGCAGCAGGTAACGATGCTAGAGAGGGAGAAGCTGCATTTGAATTCAAAACCAAAACGTGACAAAAGGTTACACAGCAAATGTATGTGTCCTCTTTGGTCCTCAATAGAAGACAATCTATCTTTCATGCAGCTGGTGTTGTAATTAGCATATGTAAACAAACTTTGGGGGTTTTCCTCAATCTGTGAAATTGCGGGTGTCCAATAGCATGATAGAGCATCATTGTCACCTTCTGTTGAGGAGTATGTATAGACGGCACACCCATGCCCAAAAAATCCACTTCAAAATAAAAGCACAGGGTATATTTTTCTCAACTTTTTCTCCTGTCTAAGGCCTAAGACCCCTGAAAGCGCAGCCCTGACCCACTTTTGGGTCACGACCCACCAGTTGAGAATCACTGATTTAGGACATGATCACGAGGTCGTAGGTCATGACATCTTTCACCCCCACATCTTGATGAAGTAAAAAATATTGAACACTATACTCTCTCTCTATATATATACAGTATATATCTATACAAATGTTGGTTGCAAGGGCATTAGGCCTCGGCATGGTCTCAATACACAAACAAAGTTTGTGACAGGGTGTCTGTCTTCTCTTGGGGAGTGAGACAGGGATAGAAGACCACATCAGTATCTCTGTTTGTGTTCTGTTTTTTAACAGTGGATCTCGTTATTATTTTAGAGGGAGTTATGGAAGAGTCAGGCACATGGGTTTATTCGAAGAGGAGCTGCAGGCTAATCCTCTCTAATGTGTCCTGCTGTTAATTAAGTCCCAGCGTGCAGCATGAAATATGACTGTGGTGGCGATGTCTTTTGACTATTTTTATTCAAAACCCATGAGTTGGTTTGGAAGCGACATCAGTCAGTATTACACACTAATGGTATCCATGGTAACCAATCAGGAATGATCCCCGGAGGGAAATGAGATATTATGCAATTGAGTGTAACAAATGAGTAAAAGGAGAAAGTTAATAATTCAAACGTTTGAAATAAATAAATAAATAAATAAAATAAATGTTATGAAAAATAAAAATGAAACAGAAAATATACAAGTCAAAATGTCTTGTAATGTAAACGAAAGCATGTGTTAATACAGCGGAAGTCAGGTTTTCAATCTACTTTTTTTTGTCCATGTGAACATAACCACTGATAAAGACATGAAAATGACTTTATGTGATAAGAGCCAGCACTGGTTTGGAGGTACTGTAAACCAAAACTTGTACTATATACAATGGAAGTCACATTTTCAATCTAATTATTTTCATCCATGTGAATATAACTACTGATAAAGACCCCAGAATGACTTTAGGTGATAAGAGCCAACACTAGTTTGGGAGTACTGTAAACCAAAGCATGTATTATACACAGTGGAAGTCACATTTTTCTGTGAACGTGACGACTCATAAAGACCCCAAAGGGACTTCAGGTGATGAGAGCCAACACTGTTTTGGAAGTACTGTAAACCAAAACATGTGCTCGAGTAATATACTTTTGTGAGATTCAAGCATTTTTCTTTTGTTTTTAATTTCTATTTTTAGCCGAATAAATCTGTAAAACCCTTTTACAAATGTGCCCTTTTCCTTTACAAATTTACAGAGAGTGACAATCTGCCTCCACTAGGATCTCTCTCTCTCTCTCTCTCTCGCTCTCTCTCTCTCTCACACACACACACACACACACACACACGGAATGTTAACAAGTTTTACTGAGGGTCAGTAAAAGGCCTATAAGTAACAGGACAGGTGGATGTCAGCACAGGAATTTTCAACTCACACCTCTAATGTCTCACCCATCAATACGCCCATCACTCCTCCTCGTCCCCGCTGGAGGAGCCATGCCGGCTGAGACGGGGGGAGCCGGACCTCTGTGGGCGGAGCGGGGGACGGGGGGGGATTTCAAGAGGAGGGAGATAAGTTGACTTCACAGCCCAAGACATAAATCACATCAAGACATGACAGTAGGACATTGACCAGGACCACTGATAAAGCTCAGTGGGGAGGGGGGCAGAGAGAGAGAGAGCGAGAGAGAGAGAGAGGCAGAGAGGACTTTCAGGTTATTATTACCCACACAAACTCACAGTCCTCAGCTATCAGTGGTCTCTAATGAGCGCAATTGCAGAGGTTTCACACAGGGTGGGTGGCATTGTTTAAAACAACTGTCTCTGCTGCCTCCCATTGTAACAGGGAGGCTAGTGGTATTATTTTGAGGGGGCAGGGGGCTGGTGAGGTTGGGGGGTGGGTGGGTGGAGCTGGAGGTGGAGTTGGGAAAGGGGTCATGTGAGCTCATATTCTGCAGAGACAGATCATCTGTGAGGTGATCAGATGGTCTGCAGGGACGGGCGCCCATGAACGCAGATGCCTGGTGGAATTGGCTCTGACATGTGCGGGTGCGTCCTGAAGCCATGTTTGGACAGTGAAGTAAAGGACGTTTGACACGTGAACTTGCATGTTTCATTTTAAAAGAGGGCGTCAAATTTCATTTAGATACAAAAAGTATTCCCATCTACTTCAGATGTCCTCGTCATGGTGACATGGATGGGGGTCAACGCCATGGAATTGCCTGATTTCTTGATCTGAACCAACTCCACAATTTCAGTTGAATCTCTAATTTTAAATGAAATTATTTTGATCTAATTGTATATGTGTATATATATATATATATATTATAATATGATATATTGTATTATAGTTATATCGATTTTTGTTCAATGTTGTAGTCAGTGTTGTATCACTGAAGTGACATAATGATATAGTTAAGACACAGATGTGGTGATCCAGTGATTTAGTGAGTGATCCATTGACACTGGTGCATGTTGATAGAGTGGATAATGATATAGTTGCAGTTACCCTCTGATGTTGCTGTACACAGATGCAGTGATACAGTGAGGTAGTACTCATCCAGTGTTATGGTACAGGATCGAGTGATGCAGTGATTTAGATACACACCAATACGAGCAGTGATGTGCGGACAAGGAGCCACAGTGATGAGTGATCCAGTGATCCGCTTTCTCATTGATGCCATCTCTGATCACATGACAGCTCAGCATATACACTACCTTTGGTGTATACATTGTATGGTATATTTCCAACCTGGGTAAATCTGATTAAATTGTATTACATCTCAGGCATAAGTAAGGCAAGACTCATACATTGATATTATAGTGTTGGGGTTCAACAGAATGAAAATCATCTCCTTCATCTGTGGTGTTCCAGCCCCTGGAGATTTCCTCCTTCACAGGTGTTGGCACAGTGAAAGTACCGAGGTTTGTAAACTGTTTGACGGCTCGACATTTTTGCAGCAGGGCTTAAACGAACTGTTTATTCCAGTGGCTAATTTGTTAGAAAAGCGTAACGGCTCTCTGTATACCACAATGGCCTCCCTGCTCGCAGAGGGCCTGTTCATCACTGTGACAACCACAGAAACCAAGCAACCTGTGATGATTATAGATGGACCATTCATCACCCTGGGCCCATACAGCCCCTACATGCAGCCAGGGAGTATACAGCTTCTATTTCAATCAGAGCATCGTTGGAGCCTGTAGATTAACGTGAGCATCACCGAGCATAACCGAGGGGCCGAGGGTTCCTTGCACTCACCGTGCATGTACACACTGTGCGATGTGTTTATACATAGTACCGTATCTTTCTCTCTCATTGCTTGATGTTGACCAGTACTCATGGGTACACATTACTGGCATCTTATCATCTTTAGCATTGGACTTTTCCTAGCGTACAGTATTTCTAATAAGCTACTTGCACAGTAAAATCCATGTGAGTCTCCCTCTGCTCTGAATGAGTTCACAACTCTTCTTCCAACATTCTTATTTAAATGCTCAGACTAAGATTCAACATTGATGAGACAGCAAGGTGGGGGAGTGGAAGATATGATGGGGTAGACGCATGCAGTGGAAAAAGTGCGAGGCTGACTAATTGGTGGTCAAATCCTCGTCTACTCATGGATTCACTAGAGTAAAAGTATCTGGGATGAACCTGATCACCTGCTAATTTAATGGGGACCACTTGATACCACTTCATGGCCACATTGTTTTTTGTGTGCAAAGGCTCAGACCTTCAAACTGAATGAGTCACAACAGTCGCTAAAAATCCTCCTGTCCCTCAGAAGGTTGCGATGCATAGTTGGGTGTTTCTTCTTAGAGATTCGAAATCCTCATGTTCTGCAGCAAAGAGGCGTGTCTTTAGAATGGTTTACAAAATTCAGATGCGTCGCCTTTGATTTTTATTTTGCATTTTCTGGCCGAGCTGATGTCACAGTTGCTGCGTCAGTTTGCCCAAACAACTGAACACCTCTTGAAGTGCCCTGTTGCAAATAGAAAGACTGAAATGAATCGAATTCACATAGAAACCTGTAAAAGCCTTTGGGTCTCTCAGCTCTCCAACATCATCCTCTGTAATTTGTGCCTGCCAACAATTACACACACACAGCGGAACGTTTTTACCTCATTTACACATCTACATATCATTTCTGTCTCCTCTCCTCCGCTCTCTGTGTCACACCGCTGAGTCTCGATGTGGCGCGCGTACACAGACACGACCGCACTCGTTCACGTGAGCACTCTCCCACCAGCAGACAGAGAGAGCGCATCGGAAAATAATAGTTCAGTTCTCATAACCACTGTTGTCAATAAAAGAAACACCTGACTACAAGGATTCCTCTGAGTGTTTGAGTGGGTGTCCGTCTGCCTCCTCCGCCCCCTTTGCCCACAACCGCATAGGGTAAGAAACTGTGTACTTCAAGATATGGAGAGATATATTTCATTTATTCATTATTTATTTACATTTTGGTGCAGCATGAGGGTTATAGTCCTGAGCTGCTGCTACTGAACAAGTCGCCACATTGGACCAACCTGACCCAAAATGCTGAACATGCATGTTAGGCACGCAGACATGAGGAGAACATGCAAGATCCACACAGAAAGGTTCTACCCCCCGCTGGGTACAGAACCCAGGACCTTCTTTCTATGAGGCAACAATGAGCCACCATGCTTTCATGTTCTGTTCTCTAAAAATCAGGAACAAACTCCCATAAAATGCAAGTCTGCAGAAACTCTTTGAAGACTCATCTGGATAAGGTTCAGTGATTCATTTGGATTAGTTTGATTTCGATTATGGACTTACATTTATACATAGAACCTCTCAAACTATGAAGCAATCTGATACATTCAACTGCCGACATGTTGAATCAAACACGTTTCTGACCATTCTTTTAATCCAAATTGTCATCATCATCCATCACCTCACCCTCACTCTTCTGAGCATGCAGGAGAACCTATGGTAGACTTCAGTTGTTAAACCTCAAATGATGTTTAGTATGTCCACTCTGGGCTTCTGTAAAAACACGGCGGCCCCTGTAGAGAGGACCTGCTCCTCGTGTAAACACACATTAATGGGCTCATTCAAGGGTCACGGAAAAAAATGTGGGTGGTTATAAATTTATGAAAATGTCAGTATGTAATTGTTTTGGTGTGATCAAGTGATGAAAATGTTCTAAATCTTACACACTGCACCTTTACAGAGGGAAACATCGGGAATCAGCTGCTCTTGTCCTGCGAAGCTCACAAAAGACAGTCAGTGGAGCCGAGCCACACAAATGCTCAGTGGTCATCGTTCAGACGAAGCAAAGATGACATCAAAGTTTAGAGAATTCACGATCCTCCACCGCGGCGTAAGCCCACGGCCCCTAATAGACCTTATCAGAGGGTCCGTGATGTAAAGCTGAGCTCTCAACACTAAAACCCTCACAGTGGGACATGAAAAGCAGGAATGAGCTTGTGGTGCTCGCCAGACTAACTGACACTAACGGGCTCCAACCCTCCAACCAGGCTCCACCCGCTCATACAGTGCTGCACGTCAAACATCAAACACTCAGCAGGTGATTTACTGGCTGCAGAGGGAATGGTAATTCCTGGAGTTACATGTAAAGGTGTGTGTTTTCCAAAAAACTGGGTGGATTGTAAAGCTGTGTGTGTGTGTGTGTGTGTGATGTATTCGGGTCTGGGTCCCCCTGGGCAGTGGAGCCTGCTGCCTGTCAGGGTGAGTGGCCTTATCTTCTCCAAACATTTACTTGACCCTTTGTCTTACAGGGCCCAGGACAATGAGACAGGCGTGAGGAATCCCAGCATGGGCACACGCACACACACACACACACACACACACACACACACACACACACACGTGCGCGATCAAGCTGCTAGTTTTTTGATACCCGACCTTTCTCTGCTGTGCTCTGCCCACACAGCGGACATAAATCACCCATGTAGGCATTAATACCACCAATCATCTCATTCTGACTCAGTATACTCTGGGACGTCTTAGGAATTGATGCTAAATGTTGTCATTCATTCCCAAATTCAGAGAGAATTCTACACCTATAACATTCACGTGTTTTGGCCAATTTAGGCTTCAACATCAAAGCCACACTCCAGTGCAATGACATCAATGAAAACAAGAGAGCATAGACCGGAGGAGGCCAGTGACTCTTGATACCCCGACTTAAGTTTTTCTCCAGTCTCCAGTCGAGCTTCTCTGTTCATGATGCTGGAAAGGTTTTGTGAGTGACTGACATCGGAGTTGAGTATTTACCACTCGTTACCACTTCTGAATAAGCTGCAACTAAAATAACCACAACCATCAAGCCGAGTGAAGAGGAGCGCGGTGGCTGTAGTAGCTGAGATGGAGTGGTACCGAGCTGACCCTTCACAGCTTGTATGGCCTGTGTCATCTTGATTAGTGGTCATATCTTTAAGGAGGTGCAAGTCAGGGAACGGTGTGGCCTCAATGCAACAGGCTGAACTCCAGCACCATTCAAAGGATCATGGATTTATACGAATGACGGCACCACAACATACGTTTGGCCAATTCCCATTGACCGCCCAATTACCCGTTCTGGCCGAGCTGCCAGGAACTCTTTCTTTCTTTCTTCTTCTTCTCGGCTGCTGTAAAGTCACTTATCTGTGTGTTTAGCTGACGTCTGAGAAGAATGCAGCAATAAGCCTTTGTTTCTGGGGCGGCCAAGGAGAGTTGGGGTGCTGGGTTCAGCGTATGTGTGTGTGTCTTCGCTCTGCTTCTGTTTGCTGGTAAACAGTCATACAGCAGATTGGCTGTACAAACATGTAGAATACTGTATGTGTGCATGTGTATATTACGTTTTCTCAGAGTCTGGTGTGTCCTCACAAAACATAGTCAGACTTCAGTGGTTTGCGTTGTGTTGGTTTTAAGGTCCTTCTCTGATGACTGAGCAGGTTATCGTCCCTCATGACCCTGAATGTGCTGCCAACCTCCTGAGGCATCGCAGCTTCTGAGGTCAAACCTCCTGAATTAGATCAAATCACGGTTAAACGGTTGCACCTTGCTGTTTAATCCTGACTGTTCAAAGAATTTTCATAAAAGCGGCATTAATTCTCCTATTTAGGATTTGTACTATTTTGATCGTCTGATTTGATCAGACCGAGCCACTGACACACCATAAGTACTGATTTCCATCATGGTAACAACATTCATGCAATAACTTCCTGTTTGGCTCAAACAAATCATGAATATTAGACTGAAGTTTGGATCATTTGTTTGTCAGACCTTTGAAAGAACACGTCATTCAAACAAGCAGTTTGATAAATCATTATAGCTTCCACTGTATGCAAACGATAACATGTAAACATGTTCATATCGGATATTCATATATAACATATATGCACATACGAATTAAAAATATGAAAGTATGTATAAACAACCTATGTGTAGATTTGTGAAGAAGTAATATATCATATAATAATACATCATGATAATATAACACACTGATACTGTATGTAACATGTATTTTGTAATAATCAGGAATCACAGCATATTATTGGATTGAATGTATATGTTTATCTGTATTTGCTCAAATTATGCTCTGGGAATTTCAAATATGCTATAAACTTGATACCTGTAACAATAACACTTTGCTATGTTGCTAACATATATGGCAATATATGACACTCTTGTATTTCCATATAGGCAGTAATAGTGATAAACTGATAAACCGGGTAGGATCAACACAAAGTTTTCTAAAAGCTCATTGCACAATCAATATGAACATGTCTGTTGAATTGAAAATAAATGTGGGTCTGATGATTGTTGACCGCTGAGCAAACATTTAACTAATCTGACGAGGGAAACCCACCAGTCTCTGAAATAATTTGAGACTATAGATTATCTGGTCACTGCAGACAAACCAGGTAGGATGAAATTTCACTCTGCACCTCAGAGTGCTTAAAAAAGCACAAATCATCAAATAGTGACAGTATATTGTAGACAGACCCCCCAATGACAATGAATAACTCTGAAGTTGCTCCAGAAAATCAACATGACATCTGCTGGTATTTTTGAATGTGCCCTAAGAGATAACGAGCTGACAGAGTTTAATCTACCTAAGAAGACACTGATGTTTTTTAAATTCAGTCAAAGGAAGTAAAACGGGTGCATCTTCTTCCTCTTGTCATCATTACAAGTCTTACTCCTAAGTTTAACTACCAAAGAAATGCTTCCTGCTCACGTTGGTTGAACTCGTCCTCCATAACTGTCAAAACTGTGACGAATCAATTGAGCAGAAACAGATTGGTTTTGTGACATGACAAAAAAACTGCACTGAACATATTTGCGCCACCTTTGGTTGACATGTGGTATTGCAGTAGCTAACTTGTGGTCTCGATCTGGCAAATAGGAGCTCACCTGGGGCCATGAAATCTGGGTCAAATGAATGTGGGAATGCTTAACAACTCTCTTTGTGACGTCCTTGTCTCCATTTGATCAGATACTTTTAAAAATGTCTCACAATCACCTGAAATTAATTTGTTATTTATTTGACTTTGACTTTTGACCGATCAGTTCCATCATTACCCTGAGTTTGGTCAAAATCTGTCCATGCATTGTTGAGTAATTGCCCTTTGATGCAGGGCTGAACACTGACTAAATTATTCCTGTGAACTCTTGTTCCCAGCTGCAATATGAGCACTCTGAGAACCTCCATCCAATCAAATAAATCATGATTAAAAATTCAGAGGAGCGAGTTCTCTTGCCTCTGTGAGTCCATGTTTGTTCACTTTTTCTTCTTTTCTGTCTTCACTCTATGCATTCTAAAATAAACTACCAACACTCCCAGTCACTATTTACAACATGGAAATGAATTACAGCGATGGCTCCGAGCGTAACTTCAGTCCAGATCCAGTCCTCCTCTCCCTCCCAGAGTAACTCGAGGGCCTGTCTTGGCGAAACCTCGGCAGCCAGTCAGTCTTTGTGTGCACGCATTCTTTCACTCGCGAGAATCAATGAAACAAATAGGGTGCATCTTAGTGCAGGAAATGGAGGGGAGGCGGCTCAGTGGGTTATCCAGAGTGCACATTCAGAAGCTCGGACAGGAACAGATGAGCCAAAAAGACGGATGGAGGTGGGGACGGGGGAAGTTTGAGCTAGACGGCAGGCGGGGGGACGGGGGGACGGAGTGAACGAGAGCGAGGGATGGACTTAAAACAACAAAGAGGAAGGCCTGCGTTATTCCAAAGTGAGGAGAAGTGGGGGGGGGGGGGGGATTAAGATAAAAACAGAAGGGATATTGCCAAATATTGTCACTACACCACAGATTGACAGACAGGATGTTTGCGCGGTTTGGAGCAACAGGAACATGTTCAATCAACTTTCGGTCAGTGTGAATGAATCGGAAACTGGTGCGAGTTTCAATCAACTATAGCTTCACTCAGAATTGATGGGAACACACCCCCTTGGTTTCTGGCACAATGCAACGAGGCACAGTCATTGACCAACAGTTAGCGTAGGCTTTCATGTTTGACTTGACTTTACTGTCACTCAGATTGCACACATATATTGCACATCATTACAGCTCAGGATTCAACATTTACATACAGTCATCTCCATTAAGATGCAACGCTGATGAGACAGTGGTGAGGGAGCTTCTGATGATTCGAGATGTCGAGGAAACTACTTGGGCGGTTTCCATGGAAACACTGCCACCAAGCTGTTGTTTCATGTTTGTTTCTTCCTGTTGTTAATCACTAACATTTGGTGACATTCACTGGTGATGCATTCCCGGGGATGAAGACAAACCACTTACAATGGGAAACCGTTTTGTTGCAGGTGATTTTCTTTGTTATAGGTGCCGTGTGTACGATTGTTTGTCATTTTTATCTGTATTGAAACAATTTCAAAACAATATATAGGCTACAGACATTTTACAAATGTATGATCACCTCAAAGTATGACTTGCTTTTTACATTATCCTAAAATGCTCCCATAAATGTGTGTTTACATCAGGAGCAGGTCCCACCCATCGGGGCAGCCATGTTTTTACAATAGCCCAGACGTACTAAGCATCATTTGAGCTTCACTGTCGGCCGAGGGCTAACATGGGTTCTCCCGAATGCTCAGATGTGCAACTTCATCTGTAGATGTCACCAAATCTCACACATTGTGCCTTGAAAATAAGCTACATATTAATCGATGACTATTCTAAATTAGTGGCACAGTGGCTGAACTACGAAGCTACATAACCGAGTATATGTGCAGAGAATCTGACCCTTTCCTTTCAAAGGCACAGTCAGAGTTTAGCTTTTGTAATGAATTTGTGCTCGAAGAGCTCAACCGTCTGGACTGTGTTCCTGTTCTATTCACAGTTTTCACATGATAGGAACATTTTTCTTCAGGACCTTTGAATGAAAGTTCACTTCCTGGCCAAGAATTAATGTACACAAAACAACTCTGGGTCTATGGAGGCTGAACTAACAGCTGATATCATGAGCCAAGATGGGGAGGTTCATATTCTCCATGTCGTCAAAACAGGGAAGCTTTAAGTTGCCAAAAATATTTCTATATAACGTTTTCATGCCAAACACACACTTTGAGTTCAAGTAATAACAAATGAAAATAACTGCGCTGCAACACCCACCTACACCCACTTTTCCCCCTCATGCTGTTTTCTTTTCAACACTGGATCTAAATCTCATTTAAAGGAAACGTTGTGGTGTCACTATTTGTCACGAGTCCATCTCTGATGAGTCAATGACCCCCGGGTCAAATTGGAGGTGATAGTGTGTGTGTGTGTGTGTGTGTGTGTGTGTGTGTGTGTGTGTGTGTGTGTGTGTGTGTGTGTGTGTGTGTGTGTGTGTGAGGTGCAGAGTGATGTGTGCCAGGCACAGCCCTCCAGATTGAGCGTCTTCGCCGTTCTCAGAGCACCACCTCGGAGCCAGTGTCACAGTGGCGTCAGCGATAGCTTGCACACAGGCTCCAAGGATCTGCTGGTATGCTAACACACACACACACACACACACACACACACACACACACACACACACACACACACACACACACACACACACACACACACA
>JAFBJT010089041.1:74374-96358 GCA_016785325.1 Chascanopsetta lugubris
TTTAAAACAAATTATTTGCTTTTCAAATGGTCTATTTTGTTATCTCGGGCTTTGATCTAAGGTAGTCATCATCTCTCTTGCATCTCAATATTGGAGCCGATCAATCTGTCTCCGAGTCGCACGTGGTCGGGCTAACGGCGGGTTATGCAGTCACGAGGGTAGTTTAGTCAAACTTACCGGTGACAGCCTGGTCCTGGTGCAGTCTGGTCCTGGTGCAGCCTGGTCCTGGTGCAGCCCCTGGTCCTGGTGCAGACCTTGGTCCTGGTGCAGACCCTGGTCCTGGTGCAGCCTGGTCCTGGTGCAGACCCTGGTCCTGGTGCAGCCTGGTCCTGGTGCAGCCTGGTCCTGGTGCAGACCTTGGTCCTGGTGCAGACCCTGGTCCTGGTGCAGACCCTGGTCCTGGTGCAGACCTTGGTCCTGGTGCAGCCTGGTCCTGGTGCAGCCTGGGCCTGGTGCAGCCTGGTCCTGGTGCAGCCTGGTCCTGGTGCAGCCTGGTCCTGGTGCAGAGCCTGGTCCTCGTGCAGCCTGGTCCTGGTGCGGACCCTGGTCCTGGTGCAGCCTGGTCCTCGTGCAGCCTGGTCCTGGTGCGGACCCTGGTCCTGGTGCAGCCTGGTCCTCGTGCAGCCTGGTCCTGGTGCGGACCCTGGTCCTGGTGCAGCCTGGTCCTCGTGCAGCCTGGTCCTGGTGCGGACCCTGGTCCTGGTGCAGCCTGGTCCTCGTGCAGCCTGGTCCCTGGTCCTGGTGCAGACCCTGGTTCATCTGAGGGCATGGGCAGGACTGACTCGACCCTCTGCACAGACTGGTGTGGAGCCGTGTCTGTCCGGGTAGGTGATCAAGCTGCTGGGGCAGAAAAAATGAATTATGGTGAATGGATACAACCAGCAGGAGAAGTATATTTTATATATACTATACAATATATAGTTTTACTAGTGTGTATTATATTCATCAAAAAGAACCACCAACATACCAGTGCTGGTATTTTGATGTAGAAATTGACAACTTGTACTAAACCGGGAATAAATACACACATTTGACAAGACATAGGTGAAGGTAATGAAGACAGGGCAGAAAATCAACAAAGTGTGTCAAGAATTGCTGCACCTTCTGGCCAAAGGGTGGAACTGCAACTGCACATGGTATCATGCGGCTCAATAATACATTTTCCCCATTCGCTAAAAAGACTGCTTTCAAGGTTCATCTAGTACAAGTACTTCCATATTTTTTTATCATAATCCTTTATATTTGTTTTACACTGATTTATCTCCATTTTAATAAATGGGCATTAGTGCTACAGACAAGGACATTTTTCCACCTGCTCAATGGGCTTCACGATGAAAAGGGGCAAGTACGACTTGTTGTGCTTTGGTAGGAAAGACAAGGGCCCTGACATACACACAAGGAAGACACAGGTTTGATAAGAAAATAATGAAACAAAATGTAAAAAATAATGAACTCAAAGCGCAAAGTTCTAAATCAAAGTTCCTCGACAAAAAAATAAAATCAAAGTCAGTGAGATCAACCACTTATCACTTTGTTGTCCACTCTCATGTCAGTAATTGCCTTCACTTCATGTGTAACTCGTACGATAAGAGTAAATCAATTATTAAAGACTGCAAGATAAAAGCATTCCAAAAAAAAAATAATTAGATGGAATAAAAAGTGAAAGATCTTTGGAGAAGCCAAACAAAACACGAGTTTGAGTCCTTGGCCAGAAGAATAACAAAAAGTTATCGGATAATACCGTTCGTATCCTCAGGTAAGGTTGGACGGGGGGTTGGGATGGAATGAGAAGACATGCATCGCATCAGAGAGCGCATATAAAAACAGAGGTGCTGATTTGAATTTATGCATCGACCCTTTTCTGACTCACGTTGTTCGACTTCACTGAAATGAAAATCTTACATCAAAACATACATCACAGAAAATATTCATTCGTTGTGCAGGGCTGAAAAATTACTGCTCTTATGATGCGTTCGTGTTATTTCAGATTATAACCCTCTTTACACGCAGAAAACCACATCTTTCCCTTTTTTGTTGTGGGCACAGTGATGAAGAGCGGAGTGGGCAGGGGTCCGCTGAGCAGCCACTCCGCTGACATGTTGCACACAATTAGCCAGCTGCAGAGGGGCCGTATGGCTGTCATGTCTCTTGTTGTCCCGAGGTGAGGACAAGGCTGTTTCTGAAGGCAGGGTGTCCACTTAACAAAGGGGCTCCTCCACACACTCCAACACACACACACACACACACATTCCAACACACACACACGCACATTCTAAACTCCACACCATTCCATGTTTAACACGTTAAACGCCAAGAGTGGGGCCCTTACAGCGGTTGACCAGCCTCTCGGTGTCCTGGGTCAAGCCCATGTCACATGTCCAGTGTGGTGGCACTGGTTTCACCCACTAATTGGGTGAGATAGCACCTTCCTTTAATTTGCCCCATGGTGACCAACCCAATTAAACCACGCGATACCTCCACAATGTACCCTGCCACTTTCACTGTGGCAAAATCACTCTCATTTTATAAGCTACCTATAGAGCACTATTTTTACTTTGCCATTTTACAACACTGCCTGAAGTAGACAATTTATAGACTCTACAGTGGCCTTATAAATCCTTACAATGAAATGAGAAAAACACCAGGTACAGTACTTTTCATTATAATTCCCAGAAAACGTTGCTGTGCCTGTGATAGTTCAGTAAAGACACGTGCTTCTGAAGTCCCCTGAACAAGAGTGGGACTTTTCTGCAAGGTTCCTTTGACAGAAGCAATTCTAAAAAGATGATATACGCCACGACAGTGCCACATAAGTCTGGACCAGGTTTCATGGCAAGTCCATCCAATTATTCCGGATCAAAGTGTGTTGCTTCGGACGATGCTGTCGTGCCCCCACAGAAACTCAACACATGGACATATGGATTATTCAAATAGGTTTCCCACCGAATTCAGCGACCTCCATCACGTAAGGTCAGAAAAGGTTAAAGCTTGATCAAAGAGGCCGCGGATCAATACGTCACGACTGCGGCGTCTAATTGTTGGGCGCCTATGCGGTCGGGCCGTGGCGGAAACGCAGGGTCATGTTAAGATGCATCACACTGAGAAGGAGGTTTCATCCGGAATCAAGGAGAAGCGGAAACAGCGGAGGCATCTTAAAAAAAGTAAAATGTCATTTGGACAAAATATTCATGTTCAAGTCAGTAATCACAATCACGCATCCACACTCCGGTGGTCTCCGACAATGAATATGAAACATTTGTTTGAGTCACCCAGCCAGAGCTAAGTCCCAGCGAAAATCTCTGGAATAACTTAAAGACAGACTGTCACAACACATGAGGAAGCTCGAGCACATCTGCATCAGCTTATGCATATATCGATACCAACGAGGAGGGGTGGCCGGAAATCCCTTCTTGAACAGCGATTTGAATAAGGTGTGTGTGTGTGTGTGTGTGTGTGTGTGTGTGTGACTTATTAATTATAT
The DNA here is from genome assembly GCA_016785325.1 of Chascanopsetta lugubris. Lineage (NCBI taxonomy): Eukaryota > Metazoa > Chordata > Actinopteri > Pleuronectiformes > Bothidae > Chascanopsetta > Chascanopsetta lugubris. Next base: position 77,856 of record JAFBJT010089041.1, read on the forward strand.
GCTCAACTAAAAGAGGCTGATTGACAAATAAGATGTACAAAAAAGTTAATTGATGATCAAATATTTAATCTTAACACTAAATCTAGTTGCAGTAGTAGTAGTAGTAGTAGTAGTAGTAGTAGTCTACTATCTAGAGCTTAACCTAGAACAGATATGAGATGGTAATTCACCACGGCGTGTGTTTGCGCACATCTGTCATTTGTAATCCTCTCCTTTGAAGTTTGCCAAACTGGTTCTTGTTGTCCACGAATAAAAGCTTGGAGGAGAAAAGACAGTTCCCCCTCTCCTCAGTTCCTCAGCTGAGGTGTCAGTGCCACCTTTCCAGTGACTGAGGAGAAGCACTATGCGGTGCGACAGCCACCCTGGGTCACAGCCCCCCAGCATCTCTGCAAATGGCCATGACTTATTAGGGGGGGGGGGGGGCTGCGCGGCGAGGGCGATATTGACAGGATCATTTGCATGTCTGCCAAGTCGCGGGCAGGAGCGGCTGAAGGGAAGCTACCGGGGAATAGATGGAACGTGATGGCTTGTATAATCCCCCCTGGGCCCGATCGGTCGGGGGGGCTGCGCGAGACGAGACTGAGCGCGCGTCAACTCGGACACGCGCCCGCGATGCCGCTGTCGGCCGAGGGAGAAGTGCTTCTTTGACTCCTGTTAACTTCCTGAATGACAATGGAAACAATGTCTTTATTCGGCATGGGGGAGACGGAGAGTCGCGACGCCAGACCTGAGGAATGGAGTTTTTATTGGTGACATAAAGGTTTTCTCATAAACTGCAAAGTGCAGTTTGGTTTATCACTCGTATGACTTTGGTAAGATAAGTGTGACTGTACATAAATTTATATTACACCTCTTTCTCTTTGTTTGTTGTTGTGTAGATTCTTGGCTGGTGTTGCAATAACACCTGAGCGGCAAATCTATATTGCTGCCTGAATCCATCCAACGTTCTCACTTTCACTTTTAGGCTGGGTAGTTCAAAATCTCAACACCCTGACACATGGCCGTGGCACCAATGTGAGGATTAAAATTAAGTCATTATAAAGTAAAACATAATACATTCAATTCCTTTTTCATTCCAGCTTTGCAGCAAATGAAATCAGTCTCTCAACAGGTGATCAGATGGAAATTCACATGATCTCTTTCTCATGTCTGAGGTTTGACTACACCTGGCTGAAAGAGCCTCGAGATGTCTCCACAGGTTCTTCAAATACATCAAACCACTAAAACAGCTCAATATTGTGTTTATGATGGGAAAAGCTCACATAGGTAGTTCAGCCTTAAGGCCTGGTAACATCACTGCCCTGCCCCAGCTCAGATAACACACAGCGCTGTGTTTCACTGCTACACATGCATAGGAATCACCAAATACAGATTCAAATATGAATGAACACACGCGTGAACCTACATGAAAATGGCGCTATAATGATTCCTGCTGTTGATGATGATGAAAACAGGAGGTTTTAGAGAACAGCTCTCTATGGCACTTGCATTACGCCTCCATCAACACATGACAGTGGAGCCTCTATGTGAGAGCTTTTCACATCTGAATGGGACAGAACAGATATAATCTCAAAGCAGACGTCAAACGACGCCCACGTGTACGTACATAGAGGGAGCAAGTTTGAAAGAGATAGTGCCGTCGGTGTGTCTGCTTTTGGACTCTAAAATCATTGGGGTATAATGAGTCAGTTCTAGTGCCGATATTTGACTGTTAGATTCGTAAATGGATCAGTTGAAGAAACTGAGTGCATCATATTTCCCATTGCAAGCCCGGTCACCCAATAACAGTCAAAACGTCTATTGCTAAAAACTCACATTGGGCCAAAGGACAAACAATTGCAGTACAGTCTGAGGAAAAGCCAAAAAAAATTGTAAACTACAGTATATAATTGGCCATCATTTACTGTGTGAAGGTTTTGGAAAGTAGTTAAATCATTCTTTGATTAATTATTTTTTGGTTGAACCTAAACATACTTTATCAGCAACACTGCAATGATTAAGGGCAGTGCTTATGTGTTTTTGATTATTTTACCATACGTGAAGCTGAATCCAAGGCTCATTCCAAACTGTGTACATAGTTTTACATACATCGTTTTTTGCAAAACATTTTAATTTAGTGCTAACCGAACCCAAAATGGAAAAAAAAACATCCTACTGCAGTCGATCTAAAGTGATTTGCTATATAAATAAGCACGACACTGGCTAGGTGACTATTGCCACATTATCATATTGGCCTCTTGCTTGCATGGGGGTGAAAGGGGGTCCAGTGTAAACACTGAGGACACTCCTGGTACTTGCAAGAAGCCCAAGACGCCCCTTAAGAGCTCCTTGACCACGTGGAGAGGTAAACCCTGCATCGCTGAAAGGTCAAGCACCACAGTGAATACATGGGGAGGCGGGTGTTTGCTTTCACCAGCAGCACCTCTGTGTGTGTTTTGTCTCTGAGCAGTGTGAAGGACATGGAGCCAAAGGCTATAGCCTGCCTTTTAATGGTTAATCAATAGAGGCAAGAGTCCGTGGAGTATGTGTCTAGATATTTGGGAGCAGGACCAAAATATTAAGTTTGGATCTGCCTGCACACGGTGACAAGGCAAAGTCAATACTTTTTGGGTTTACAGATTGACCGGCAGTGTCAGGGTGTTGGGCTTTTTGGGCAAGAATGACAGAAACGAGAGAGAGAGAGAGAGAGAGAGAGAGAGAGAGAGAGAGCGAGAGCGAGAGCGAGAGCGAGAGAGAGAGAATCAAGGGGAGATAGACGTTAAGATGGTCTGATAAAGGAAACATCTGGATTTGATGTACGGCAAATAGATTGTATCATAAAAAAATAAAAGGCTCCTCTGTTCCGCTTCCCGCTCCATCTTCCTGTTTTTCTATAATATAGCAGCTTTATCTTCCTCATCTCTCTGCTTCCTATATTTATCTGTACGGGGGATTCAGTTTCTTTAACGGAGATCAACTGTGTGTCCACATCTAAAGAACCTTTTTAAAGGGGAAGTCACAGCTTTAAGTCCCATGGATGAAAATAGAATGTATTATTATATGTGAGTGGACATGTGCGTGGTCTCCTCGGTATGGTCAGTGCTTTACCTTCCCCCCATGACATACTAAGCGCGTTCCTGTTTGTCTGAGTTGTGTTCTGGAGTGGGCAAACACAGACGCTTCATCCCCAGCGACAGATCTCGTGCGCATTGTTTCCAACGTCGGACCATTTAGCCACTGTGCGAAGCCGCTGTCTTCTCCAGGCTCTCCTGTTTGATTTTCCCCAAGAGAGCAGCTTATCTCACCAGCTTCATGTGTGTCTGGACACTCGCCATCTCATTGTACATCAGCTTCATTCAGCAACAATATGGATCACAGGAGAGCCGCTGAAGACATGTTCAAAGGCCGAGATTGTCGTTAAGAGGCCTAAATAATGGACTTACTTGACTAAAAGCCCATTTATCCAAGAAAATGAGAAACAGACCCGGGATTAGAGTCATATTTAAAGAAGTGCATGTTGAGGCTTTTTGAAATATGCCAGCTCTCGTTTTTTGCTGCCTTATAAGTGTAGCAGGGGATTTGAGGCGCGTTGTCCTCATTTTCAGCAAATGATGCAGCTGCGTGACACAAAGGATGAAGCTGAAATCATCAATGCGAAGCAACATGAGACAATGGCGCCTGCATATCATTCAAAACACAATTGAGGCACATGTACACCCACATAAATGCCTTAACCATATGTATATGCACTCAATGAGAAACAGGCTTCTTTGACACACACACAGAGCCAAGCCATTCTTTCACATTCAGCCCAGGTTTGTCCACTAAATAAGACCCCGTACGACACTTTGCAGCACATTATTAGGAATGAAAGACGCTACTATCAGCATTTGTATGCCTCGGCGGATACCTCTTTCACTTCAAAGTCCAAACAGAGAGGCTTGATCGTGTCCAGGAGACGAGTGCTCTCCCCTGTGGAGTAGGGGAATCAAGGCGGTACACTGCCATCTTGTGAGAGAAGGGAAGGCAGAAAAACAAGCAGCAGTAACAGGCAAATCAAGCCAGATTTGCATGCCTAATGACCATCACAAATAGCTGGTGGTGAACAGTTGAACAGTTTTGTCTTTGGGTCTTTTATAGTATTGTCTCTGTCGCCGCTGAGTAGCTCAAACATCGCCTCATTTTTTTTGCATGGTGAAACCACGGCACACACAAAAACCCTGTGTGCACTTCAAATGCACAAAGACGTGCTCGCAGGTGAGTCAGAAATGTATTATCTGTGCGCTTTCCAGCAGAATGGAGTGCTTAAGCCTGGATAAAAGGACTACTCTGAACTCTTTTGATGAGCATTAGCATGCTAATAGCCTGCTCCCTTTGTTACCCCTCTCATCTGCGAGAATGTCAAGGCTAATCTGTGTAATTCCTAATGATGGCGACGGCGCGATAAACACTGTGCGCAGTGCTCTCCCTCTAGTCTGTGGAGATGGCGGTGGAGGCAGTGGAGCTTCGGAGGATATGCGCTTATCAGATTTCTGACTGGCACAGACACTGAAAACATTTGTCACTGTAGTCTTTTGCGGATTTCTTTTTCTCCCCTTCTGTTTTTTCTCGCAGGGTACAACAATATCGCTTGTGTCATTATCACCATTACCTCTCTATCATCTCTTTTGTCTCACTGGTCCGACCGTGTTTGCTGGGTCAAATAATCTCTCCAAAAATCTGCCAGAATCAAAAGTGACGTCACAAACTATGTAAGACAGATGTAAAAGGTTTTAGCTTTAGAAAGCATTTTCTTTCATTTCTCAAACAAAGCTGAGGCTGAACATGAATAGTGGCATCTGAAATAGAAAACGGGATTAAAGAAACTTGATTTCGACAGCTATAGTTCTCCTGGAAATTTCTTGCCCTCGAATGCAGGATCACCGAGAATCCAATAAGACTATACAAATAGTCAACTAGTAATCACAACAAAGATCTGAAAGTCCAAACACAGCAGATGGAAGGACGGAATGGAGAGATATATATTCAAAGTTGACATAATTCCATCCAAAGCCTAAAGCTAAACTAAAACAAGAAACTTGAGAGGATCAAGTGCTCTCAAAATGTGAGAATATGATTGCCCTATGTCCTCACAGACAGCTTTGGAGAATCTGGATATAAGACCCAATCGTGAATTAGTCATTGCCTAAAGTGAACAGAGAAACCTCAGGCAACATTGTCATCGCTATGACCCTCAACACAAGCCGGTAGGAAGACCCAGTGTCCATTCTAGGAACGGTAAAGGGAAGCGCCATTGAGTGCCGCTTGAGAGTCGCCTCTTCCTTTCAATCTCAACCACACCATATGATAACTATGAAAAGAAAAATCTGGAAGGAAGCCTTTCGTCATGATATCCTTCCTATACAATTGCGTGGGAATCCCTCAGGACTCAAAATAGCAGGGATGTTTGAAAGCCGCATGGATGTACAATACCCGATCAGAGCTGATCCAACATGAGAAAACCTCTCAGGGCCAGGCTCCTCCCCACAGCTCCTTGTGAAGCTGAAGCCCATGATCTCCGCAAATCCAAGCAGGCTGAAATATGGAAAGATGCCGGCAGATCAACAACCAACCATGGCCACTTGACTGTCAAGCTTGATGCAATGACGGCATATGGTCTGACAAGATATGAATGGTCTACCAAGCAACATTGTAAAAGATACTTCATGCAACCAACCTCCTCGACACCTCACTTAGAGATTTCTGTGAAGCACGGTTCGGTTTCCAACACCGACTATAACTACGCTCAGACACAGGCGAAGGATGCTGTGCATTCTCAAAGGTTAAGAACCTATCCGAAGGTGTTGGACAAGGTTTTGCACAAAAGCCTAATCTTAGCACTCACTCTAGAAATGTGAGAAACGTTCTTGATCTGTTCTTAGATGTAATTGACCTCTCTCAGGGTGAGAGAGCAGTCGCTGTCAGTATGATAATGCCCTGTGTCTACATAATTACTTGGAAGAATGAAGAGGAAAAAGCAGCTACTCGGACCCCTGGTGGGAGCCATGTGGAGTTCCTTGAAAACAGGGTATACACTAGTGCTTTATTGTTCTGTTTTGGAACTGCACTGGGAACAGGTTTTCCCCTCGCTTTTGTTCCCAACTATTCCAGACAGACAGTGTCTTTTGAATAGTTTCTGTGACTGTATTACATACACACACTTTCTGTGTTTTGAAGCACAGCCGATGTTTAGAATAATGTAGCAGTGGAAGTGCAAGAGCCAAGCTTTCACATCCTGTGTTAAAATGCATCCTGAAGTTGTCGTCTGTGCCCTCATCTCCACTTTTGACTTCATCACTCAAAGCTGTCGTTAATATCAGGTCTGAAAGGGGATTCACCCTTAGCGAGGTTGACTCTGACTCGGATAATCGAAACGTAGCTTAAAGTTATACTCACATATATACAACACAGCTACACACACACACACACACACACACACACACACACCAAATAAAAGCAAAAACCTTTCATTAAGATGATCTCTCGTAACAGTTTTGCTTGTTGACACTGAACCTATAGAGTCTATTTCATGGTAGTCTTACAAGTAGTTTGTGCGGTAACCTTGCTTAACATTCAAAAAAGGGTTCAAAATAAACAACATCACGCCTCCATCATGCAACCTTTTTTATATTATATTCTAAAAGGTTTTACCACAATTTATTTTCAGGGGAAGTTAAGCCTTAAATAAACAAATAGGTGGAAGTGTACTGAAATGAGCAGAGATGTCCCGATTCTGTCAAAACTAGGATCAGGACCAATTTAGCAATTTGTTTTAATTGATCGGCAAATTAAACCAACCGGCAAGGTCAAACATTCATGTCAGCTGTCGTAAACACATGGCCAGTTTACAGCAGCGCTTACCAACATTAGTATCTGCGAGCAAAATGTCAGGTGTGGAAACAAGAGAGAGCAGCAGAGCAGCGCTTAACACAACAAATCTAATACGACATCTTACACTTTTTCTCAATTGTTTACACACAAACGCTGGTACTTGAGATACAATGACCACAACTTGTAACTCATGCACCAACCCCCTGAACCAATTCCGCTCAACTACAAGCACAATTCCTTTTTTACTCTCAAATTATATTTGGGCAAACACCTGTCACACAGTTTTACAATTAGTAATCAGAGCTTTAGCATAAAAAGGCAACAGGTGAGCTCTTCTGAGCAATGGATGTCAACACTGGAAACAGAGCCAGAGGAGTGAGAGGAAGAGGAGGAGGAAGGGGAGGACGAGGAAGAGAGGATGCAGCATAGTTTTTGTTTGTTTGTTTGTTTTTACTGTAAATGTTGTATACAGTAAATTATTCTGTTGTTTTGTATGTAGATCACTGTACGTGCAACTTTGTGTTGGTTGGGATGTACACCGTGTACGTTGTACGTTTTGCAAGCAAATAAATTCACTGCGAGTCATTTTATATATAAATTACCGATTTGTGAATTAACGTGCAACTCCTGTCTGCAGCCTCTGCCTCTCCGTCTCTCCCTCAGTCTGCCCTTGCCCACGGTCTGTTGGTATATCAGTCCGCAGAAGCCATCAAGTTAATGCCCTCTATCAAGACCTTATTATCGGAGCCGGCCATGCTCCCGGTAGCAGATGAGAACTATTCCAGTTGTGCCTAATGCCTGTGAGTGGAGGCAATCTGCATGGCCAGACAGGCTTAACAAGGACAGGTAGCATTTAACACCTGGGCCACACAAAGGTTACAAACATCCCCACGCTTTGTGGCCACACTGTGCTGCTGCCACACCAGAAGCCAAAGAGAGGCGATGGAATTGAAAATTAAAATCCTCGCAAGCCCGGCAGATGGAGATGGGGGGGGGGGGGCGGAACAATGTCGGGGGGGGGGGGGGGGGGGGGGGGGCGGAACAATGTCGGGTGTTGCAGGGAAAATGGCAAACTCCAGCTAGCGATGTCAGCGTGTGTGTCTCAGTGTATGAGGGGCTTTGGAATGGGGAGTGTAGGCCATTGCCCACCTCCCATCACCTTGAGGTGGGTGCCAGTGAAAACACGGCAGGCTTGAGTTGGAGCGAGCAAAAATCCAAGGTTAACACAGATGGAGGGGGCCGATACGGCCACTCACGTTCAGCTGAAAGAGGAACCCTGATGACTTTCAATTCCAGCGTTCATCTTGTTATCTGTAATTGTTGAAGGATGGGACACTGCTGTAGTCGCTGGCCGCGCCTTTATAGCCTGACGGAATGGGACAGCTGACGTGTGTGTGTGTGTGTGTCCCCATGTGGGAGATAGGAAGGCGTGAGGGCTTTTTCATACCCTGCAGGAATATATGGGGTGAGGTGGTGGAGGGGTGGGGGTGGGACATAATTATGAAAATGGTCGTTGTCATGCTCTGCCTTCAGCGTGACAGATAGACGCGCTGCTGATGAGGTGCAGGGATAGAAATGAAGATAACAGCGAGATGTGACGGCCTTGGGCATATTTAAGATCCATGTGGTCATTGGTACAAACACACACACACACACACACACACACAGGAACACATGCCGGCACACATACAAATACCAGACTCGTCCGAGCACTGATCTTAGAGGGCGCAAACGTGTAATGAAAGAATATCGATTGAAGAATTTACTCAGCTGAAATTCGTGCATCTCGCAGCCTTGCCGTTAATATCATTACTGCTGATGGGCTGAATAAGCTAATGCTGATAGTATCAATCTGTGGTGATTTGACCTGTCTGGCTCTAATTCATAATGAACAGGTTGGATCCAGTCAGCGCACGTGAGCGATGTCACCGGGACAGCTCCGTTCCGCAACAGCTGCCATTCCCCGACACTTCACTTCCTGTTTGTGAATGTGCTATTATGTTTGTGGTTTGTTCGTAAGTGAGGGATTTCTGATCCAGAGCACAGACATAAAAAGACCTAATATATTGAAAAGCAAACAGACCTTATTTTGAGTAGATAAAAGCCTTGTGCCAAATAAGTGCTACATATTACGTCCAATGACCCATATTTCAACACAACTATCATCCTTGCAAAATAGCTTTACTCACACACTCTGCACACGCCTTCCTATAAAACCTCTCTACTGTTCCACGGGCAACATAATAATCAGCAGTTTCAAAGTCTGACATTTTCACTTGTGTGACGGTTGTTTGCCGGCGTTCAGTCTTTAGCAGATTACCATGGTTGACTAATGTGACTAAATGAGCTGCTGGTGCCATGGCTAGCAGCTCCTCACAGCCACGGCATTAACAAATTGCATGTGTTTCCTGAAAATAATGAATAAACAATGTTTTGCCCCCGGTCAGAACATTAGGGTCATTGTGCTCATGTAGCATTGATGTCGGATCCACTGTTTTGTCCCGTTATTGAATATGTAGTCAACATCTGACTTTGCGTCACAAATTTGAATTAATACTTGCACAAGCTTTGGTGACAATGGTGTTACACATGTATTTGATCACTTATTTAAAGCTGCATTGCATTAAAATGATTCCCATGCTTATTGAATGTACTAATGTGTTCATCCCCCTAGAATGAGCCCATTAACTTTACATTGAGAGCACAAGAGGGCAAAATACAGGCGCCATTTATTAATTTTATATTTTTGAACTGTGTGCCACAAAGTCTTACTTTCAATCACACGGTGGACTGTGCACAAAGTATGCTTGTAGACACTCTTACTATGGGAGGCCGCATGCAGTATTGATGCAAGATACCTTGTACTAACCCCGTCACTACAATGGTACTTATTTAATCACTTCAAAAAAAATAAATGTTCTCCTACATATGGTATTGGAGATCAAACAAACAACTAGAACTCAACCGCCAAGGGGTTTTGCACCCTGCGCCTGTCAACACCCGCTCATGCTGTGACTACTTCATATATACATGAATGGCAACGTAACCTGTTTGAACCTGAATCTGATCCAACACAAAAACAGGTGAGGACAGCAGGAACATTCACGGCAACAAATATTATGACAGATGATCTTTGCTCGGTGACATTTACACCCATTACCTGCATATGGTGAGAAATTTGCTGCATTTAGTTTCTCTCCCTCACAATTGGTGAATGGGAATTCCGAATGCCCCTGTTTATGAATATGTGAGAAATGTGCTAACAAGATAAGGAAAAAAAAGAGAAAAGGGGGTCTCCTGTCAGGAAATAAAAGGACTTAATGTTCCTTTTAAAATGTTATTCATTTGTCCTCAAGCACACCAGCACGTTCAGTTATTTGTACGCACGAGCACATCCAATGCCTACAATAAAATGCCTTAGACTCTAAGGCTCATTCTCCAAAAACTCTAAGGCTTAGAGTTTTTGGAGAATGAGCAGTTCTTGGAGCAGATGACTGTGTAGAGAATGTGGAAAAGTAGAGGAACAACCTGCTCTCAGGACTGCACTACGTACAGAATGCAAATGCCAATGTGTTTCTTGTGGAGCAGGAGTGAGCCCACGTGAGGGTGCTGCGGAAAACAGTCTGGAATATTCACAACAGGAGAGTGATTGTCAAAACACTGGATATTTAAAAGTTGATGCAGATACCGTGAAATTCCCATGATTCAAATCCAGCTCTGAACTTGATGCCACATAAATACCAGCAGCACCATCACTCCTAGTATTTACATTACCATGAAAAACAGGTGTAACGTCGCTCGAGATTGGGCATGGAATTGGTACCAAAATATACGTTCTTGTATGATGGGAAAAAAGAGAAAGCCAAACATGTCCCTTTAAAAAAAATCCCATATGCGTCATATCCTGCGGGACTTGGTATTTAATTTTTAGCTAAAACTTACTTCTCCTTCCTTGTCAAACACTCAAGTGAGAAGTTATTGTGACTTTTTTTCAGGGCAGATATTTCTGCAACACCTTCAGGGGAGCATCATCAGCACTGAATCATCAGAGTTTATTTAGCTGTGGTGATGTGAAACGTAATTCAATTTAATGATGCACTGACATTCCCTGGGCCTGTCTGGAAGGGATTTCTTCCATTTCTCAGAATATCTTGTGATAACTGCACGACAAAGTGTTGGCAGAGTGTGCTCACAAAAAGGAGCCCAATCAGGAGCCTGGGACCTGCTTTCGTAAGGGAATTTAAATTGCACTGCATATGTCTGGGAGAATATTAGAGAGGAGAGGAAAAAGAACGGGTCCCACAGCCTTTGGTTTTTGGAGTTATCGGGGAAATCAGGCAAAAACTCAAAACCTGGAACAATAATGAAGAAACGATGAGACAAACCATAGAGAAACTGGTCTTGTCTTCATGTTTCAGTCCACTCCCTGAGCAAGCTAACGTCACATTCGCTAAGGAGATGCACTTGACCAATCACAAGAGTTGACCAATCAACGAGGGGCTGGAGCTCTACAGAGATGACAAGGGAAAGAGTGAAAACAGGAGCTGGATGTGTGGACAGTACAAGGAACCCACCGTGTCAACCAAGCAACGTAGCAACTAATGGGCCCGGCTGGGTCAGTCCCACCTCCACGGGACCGGCCCACTCAGTCACACTGACTGTGAGATTGTGATTCTACGCCGGCGCACGTGATGGTGAGATCCTCCACAGACTCGACATTCAACTGAGTCACTCGGCGCTTTGCCGTAAACCGCGCACGCAGCACAATCAAACGGGCGAAGCGTCCATTCCGAAGACGTGTCACACGCACCTGGTGTGGTCTCAGTGTACTGGCGAGAAGCGCCCATCATGTCCTGTCGCCGTGACGATTGTTCTGCAGGTGGGTGGGAACAAAGTCTTCAGCGCCATATTGTGGCTATTCCATCGGCAGGATTTTGCAGTTCCGAAAAAAGTAAAGTTTCCTGCCGACGGCACTGCTGTCCGACCTGCTCAGCCAGTGACACAAATGAAAATATATGACCCTCCAAAAACAAGTCAAATTGCTCTCCTTTAAAGATTTGTCTGGCACTCTTTTTCAGATTTCCCCGTATGCAAAGTATTTCAGTAAGTAATTATTACCTCGGCGAGAGTCGATTGCCTCCCAAAATGCCTATAAGATATGTAATTGCTTTAATGAAGATAAATTTGGTCTCAAGATGACTCACCCAGGAGGAGTAAAAGGCAGAGCAGACTGTGTTTAACCCTCTTTATACTGTGCAGGGTTGGAGGGTGCGTGTGTGCACGCGCTATGGAAAAGAAGTGAAGAGGGAACATGCTTAACAACGTGGATAAGCTCTGGTCTCAGGGGTGAGATGACTATCCAATGAGGTGTAAGGGGAAGAGAGAAGCAAACTTCACTTGGTGATTGAACAGTTTGTGTGTGTGTGTGTGTGTGTGTGTGTGTGTGTGTGTGTGTGTGTGTGTGTGTGTGTGTGTGTGTGTGTGTGTGGAAGAGCAAGATACATTTTGCCAAATCCAAAACTGAAAACCACAGAAATAATTCAGCACCTGGAGAGTCACTTCACTTTGAGGATTCACGCCGCCTAACACGTGCGACTGCAGTTATTGGTCTTTGAAACATCACAGTGAAACTGTGATTTCATCGGTCTCGTCCTTTAGAGATGGAGGAACACTCACTAGAAGGCCTTTAACTTTGAATTCTGCAGATCTGGGCTCTTAGTTCAGCAAACATTATCAGTTTAAAAGAGGCTCGTTTCGACTATTTATTTGTGTGAAACTTCAACACAAAGTGAAGAAGACTTAAAGGATGTGCGCCAAGATCCAAAAACGTCATGGAACAGGGATATTAGGTTTTAAACTCCCCTGCCTGAGATGAAATGAAGTATTAAGGAGACTTTATGGAAACTGAAAATTGCCCTGGGCTTCTCTCATCCTTAACAGAAATGACTGTGGTATTATACTGCATTTTATCAATCGATAATGAAATTCTTCTACAGGGAACGTATTACAAATTGACTGAACTGTAATCAGGGAGGAGGAAAGTCTGGCGTTGAGTTAAAAGTTTCAGCGAGAGTGTTTTCACAGTGGAAAACTGCATCGGAATCATTTTCGATATGTTTTCATAAATCCCGTCCATGCGTCATGTTGGTGTTTGATAGAACTCGTGGATAATGCCCTACAGTTGCACGTCTTTCCCAAGCAGAGCAATTCCATATGAAAGTTGATTAAAGGCCTCTGTGGCCCTTGACCACTGAAAACCATTGAATTAATCTTTGAGTCTCGTTGAATGTTTGTACATGTCAACAATGAGGAGACGTGAGTGCAGACTCGAAGAGCTGCAGTTAACGAATGCATGAAAGACAATGAGAGCAGAAGTACACGAACATAAACCCGACAACACAAGGGGTGACGACGCCATTACGAGGAGAAACCAAACACACCGGCCATTTCATGAAAACATAAACAAAAGCAGTCAGCGCGCTTAAGTTCACAGTCACACCTGTGTATCAGAGCTGGAGGTGAAGTCCACTGCCTGTTCCAACAGGAGCTGCTGGATCACGCGAACTTCAGCTGCAGCTCACTGGCTCACACACTGAGCCCTGCATTTTTGGCAAGAAGCTTTTTGCCAAAGACTAAAATAACAAAAGAAGCTCGGGTTGGTTCCGGAAAATTTACCTCGCTGCAATATAGAGTACGGGTCTGGGTGGGTGAACCGTTTCTCACTTAGCTCAGAAAATAGGCAAAACTTACTTTATTATGAATTCTTCATCAGGTGCAATTCAGCAGAGTGAACTCTCGCGAGGCAGCTCCGCAGCTCCTTTATTGGACGCGACAAAGGAGTTGAAGACGGTCTGGGAGAAAATAAAGAAGAGAGAATTAAAAACAAAAAAGATGGAAGGACAGCAACGTTCCTTGTGGGAGCCGTTTCATGAGGTAGTTAAATATAACAACGAGTCAAGTGCGGTGTTTGTCTTCCACAACGGCCGACGTAAGCCTAACTATAGGCGGGACTGTGGGGAGCGGTGTGTGTTCATGTGGGTCAGGTGTGGGTCTGTAAAATGGAGGAAATGACTCCTTTGGGTGGTCGCTGGGCGAGCGAGACGAGCCTGCGTGCAGATTTGAATGGCGACGAAGCCCAATCGCACAGATCTTCACCATCAGGCCACAGGAAGCACCGTCTAAAGACTCTGTGATCCCCATGTTCACCGTGGTTTTGTGAGTGTCTGTGAACGATCATTAGTTGTGTGGTTGAAGCCTCGTCCTCCATGTTGACATCCACGTGTTAAGGTACTTTTCCCTCCGGTAGCTGGAGAGTGAGTGGGACAGCGGCTCCCATGAAAAGACACCACCGCTTCGGGCTGTGTGGACCCGGACCGGACACTGCAGAGGAACATGGTGTCCAGCTTCAGGAAGAGTTCCACGGTCAGAAGTGAGCGAGCAGCTGTGGTGAACGATCGTCACTTTGCGCTCGTTATAACCGATGCTGCTCATCAAGCTAAAGTAGATATATGCAGTTTTTACATTGGACCATGAACAAATGTTACATCCATCATGTGTAGCCATGAACTTTTACATATAAAGGAGTGGTTACATGAAAGCTGTCGCATATCGTAATTACAAGCGTGTGTTTATTTTAGGGATTACAATTTAAATACCATCCTTGTTCAAACAGAATTTGAATTTGTTCATAGGTTGTTGCTTATTTGTCTCACAGTCACTGATTTAACATATTGATCAGGAGTCAATACGGGAATGTGAAAGTGAATTCATGATGTATGACACGATGGACTGGCTGTGCAGGAAAAGGGAAGAGTATGATGTAAGAGGTTGACTTCATGATGTAAGCGACATCCTCCGATCCGAGGGATAATTGGCGTGTGTGATCATGATCCGCAGCCTGAGTGACTGATGGTTACATGGTGAGATTAACATATTCATATGTGTTAAATTGATCACATCGAATCGTAATGAAATCATAGATAACACTGAAATAGTCCATGGGTGTTAACTGCACATGTGAAAGATGCTCATGTTTATTGAAATGCAAAAGGCAGCACTGTGATAGGACAAACTATTCTTCCTTTATCCCTTGTTGTTGCTATTATTGGCTATTTGCTGTGAATTACATTTTCCGCGTTGTTGCAGCAGCCGTTGATCTGTGTAATGTCATGACTTCAAAAAGAAAAAGTTCATCTGTTTTTTAAAGTCTATCAAAGCGTAATCTGCATAATCAGCTGATTCTGCCTGATATTTAAAGACTGATCTACTGATCTCGTAAATTGTGCTGTCGCGCAATGTATCAGTCACACAGACTCAGGTCATTAGATGAAGTGCATGTCTGCATCGAACTAGAGCTGCAAATGCCAATCAATGACTGAATTATTTATCTGATCTGGTCATCGATCAGTCGGGTCAATTTAAAGCGTTTAGAGCGTTTTGCTCTCTGGTCTTAGCATATACGCTTCATCTGTTTACAGTTGCTGGCGTTATGAAAGGACATTGTCCAAGAACACATGCTGTTGGAAATGATGAAATATAGTTTGTCATTGTGTACATCTAATCAATACGTTGAAAAAATAATTAATTACAAGATGATCAGAATAGCAGTTTGTTGCAGCCGTGCAACAAACATCAGAATGTATCATCAGAATAGTTGGGCCATGAGCTAATAATTATTATTTTTTTTTTTAAATGCACTAATGAAATTTGAATATTCAAGATTTTTATTTATGCCGTGAGCATCTGCTCCCTGGGTCGAGTCCTGGCAGGCAAGACCACTTCCTGCCTGTCATTCCCCAACTTTCCCCCTGTGTCTGGCTCTTCCTCCCTGTGCTGTCTAATACAATCAACCCAAGGCTCCAGAAATATGATCAAAACATCTTGTTCACTATAATGTCACAAAGTCAAATTTACCTTAAACTGGTTTCATGAGCGTGACGTCCGTCCATGAGCGACATCACTTTTCAGGTGAGGGTCTTGGGGTCCTCGCAGTATCCACAGAGCCTGCCCGGTCAGCTCATCTGTCGCACAAAAAGCAACACACTTAATTATGCGCAATTTCAAACCTCAGCAGAATAAAAATTATTCACAACTCGTACCGTTGTCACAGAAAAACATGTGACTGATCGAGAGCAAAACTGAGTCTTGTTTACCAGGCTTTAAACCCGTTTAATTCACCTCTAAAGTTGACCATTTTAACGTCTATGGAGATGAACTCGCTTTTAGAACAAGCCTCTAGTGGCCACCCTGTGAATTACAGGCTTTTTTTCACTGAGCCAGTGCACAAACCTTATTGAAGTGTTTTGGAATATTTGGCCCAAATAGCTTGGAAAAGAAATGTGGAACTATCTCTGACTGATGTCTTGTTTAGAACTAAATGTGGTGAGGGTAGCGGAAGTCTGCAGCTTGTGATGATGATGATGATGAAGAGGATGAATATACATTTTATTGGACTTGTCCTGCAAAATATTCAAAGGCTCCTCATGCTATGCGCGAGATTTACACGCGGCATCATCCACTGTAAGGCCAATTTCTCACACATCAACAGAAATCCTATTTTATCCGACGCATAGTGTCGCCTACTGGCACCAATAAATCCATCTTTCATTGGGACGACAATACATTTTTACGGCATTGTTGACAATTGATGGCGTTGCTCAATGGCAATGATTAGTGGCCTTGGTGAAGCGCCACATGACGGAGGCAGTAAGTCACACATTTGTCCTTAATGTGGTTCCTACATACACGTGTGGTGTGTGTGTTATCGTCGCCACTGCCACACCTCGACCCGTGAGGCTGAGGTAGAATCTGTGGATCTTTGCCCTTTGTGTTAAAGGGGATATTATATAAAAAAAACACTTTGTTTTTGTTTTGCTTTAAAGAGAAGGCCGCACACAGCCTCTCTCCACAGACTCGGGCCGTTTAAAAATCGATGGCGCTGCATCGGATGAGTCAAACTGTCAGTATTGATTTAAATCAGTGAATCATTACAGCACTAAAAAGGTGCCCGCTACGATAAAAAAGCTACTCGGCTGAAGGAATTACCTGTGGTTTCTCCTTTAAGTGAATCATATCTGAGCTGTCAAACAAAACACGACCTGATTCATATTGAAAGGTGTTCCCAGTATCGCCCTCTGTGGTCTGAGTCGCAGTTCAACAGAACTGCAGCAGAGTCCATTGTAATAAAGCCGTCTGTCTGTGAAGCTGAGTTTTCTCGCCCAGTGTTAAACTCACAGAGTGACTTCCCATTGTTTCCTGGTGACTGGTGAATTGTCCACCAACAGTTCTACCAATGGCCATCACTTGGTAATTGTGGTGGGAGAGATTTTTAAAACAGCCTGTGGCACAGGGGACGTTTTTTTTTTTTTTTTAAAGATCTAGCGTTCATCCTTCCTGGTTTATCTGCATGGATGATTATCATTTTGAAACGCTCGAGTTCCGGTGTGTGAGAGAGCAACACTTTCCACTCGTGCCCGCAACACACGTGTGAAGCAGGTGAAATGAACATTTCTCGTCACCCAGCTCCTCTGTGACTTTGAACATTCCTCAGCAGAAGATGAATGACTTGTATTCAACGCTGAGGTCAACCCCTAAGTTCAGGGAAGCGTGGACACAGACCCATTAACACCGATTTACTGAAGCAAGTCACTTCTCCTCACGAAATCATTCAAATCCCGCCCGGTTTTATGTGTGTTTTATTGACTGATCGACCTCCAGCATCTAATCTGTTGTCCTATATACCAACCCATTTCCTGCCCATTTAAAATCATTACGCTTGACATTTGTTTACACGTGAAGCGTGGCAGCCCTCACTCCCGAGCCCCCGGGTGCCGCCGGGAAACGACGCCTGCTCGCATTAAAAACCGCGACTTAAAAACTTTGTCGGCCTTTAAACTGCGCGGCGCGATTTATGAGGCAAGCGTTTTGAAATGAGGCTTTCGTCTGCCGAGCGCTTCACGAGCACAACAGCTCTGTTAACACTTGACTTTTGGTGGGCTGCGCTTTTGGATAAGAACTCAGTGCCGTCACAAATACACACACACACACACACACACACACACACACACGCACACACGCACAACAAGCTTCTTCAGCGTCGTCGAGAATGACTCTCTGGCAAGAATTACAGAGAAGCCTGGAGAGAGGGAGCGGTGTGTTTTGATGCTCATGCGCGAGCGACACACGATCATATCAGACCTCTAAATGAAGACTCCCCCTTTAAGTTGGCAAGCAGCTGCGCACTTTCCCGTCCGCCCTCCACGTCGGGGGGGGTTCTGGTTGGGTTCATGAATAGAAAGCAGCTCATTTCGGAGGTGGCTCTCTCTCCTAAATGCCTCTCAGGTCCTTGAACAACACTTCATTTCTCTCCCCAGTGAATAAGAAATCTATTTCTCTGCCCCTCTGCCTTTATCTGTCTCCCTGCACCTTCCTCCCCCTCTCCGCCTCTCACCCTCTGATCTCAAAAGTTGAAATGGAGTGTGTGTGTATGTGTGTCTGGGCACCGACGTCTGTTACAACCCCCACCCCACCCCACCACCCACCACCCCCAACCAGCGCTGTGACAAAGTGGTGTGACAGGCCATGGCACATGGTGGACAAGCGGTGGATGGAGCTCGCCGACACAAGATAGAGCCTGTCAATCTCGCTGCTTTGCA
>JAFBJT010089062.1:0-33447 GCA_016785325.1 Chascanopsetta lugubris
TAATAAGAAATATAATAATAATAATAACGCAAATAAATACAATATTTTATATACAAAAATGAAAGATATGCATATTATACACTATAATGGGAAGGAGTGAGTGGAAGTGAATAAAAGTATCTATTCAACTATAGATGTACGTTTCAGTCCCATTCCTCCACAGAGCTCTGAGAAGAAAATAAGAGCAAAGTGTGGCGCTGAATGAACTAATCACAGTCTGAATCAGACTTCATCAGAATGACTGTCGCTCTCTGATCTGGTTACTGTGGGAAACCATCCTTTATAAATAAGCTGTTCAAACAAACAGCAGAGGGAGAGCAGACCACAGATATATTACAACAACAATTCCACTCTGATTAAACCTCATCAACTCAAAAGTTTCATTCCGACACTTTCCACGCACGGACCTAAGAAAGCCCGACTTTCTTAAAGCCACAGATGCGTCCGCTCAAACAGGAAGTGGAGCGAAAACTCGAAACACCTCAAACCAAAGTTTAACAACATCTGCCCTTTAATGAATCAAAAGCCTGAAATCCTGCAACACGCCACAGATCCTCCCTTTAAACTGTGAGCTGTCATGTGACTTACAGCTGTATTTACATTCTTTTACCGTCCAGGCAAACGGAGGGAAATGTAGAAACGCCTGCAGTTCACAGGGTGGCCACTGGCGGCGCACTCCCCATAGACTCCCATGTTAAAATGTTCAGCTTCGGAGGTGAATGAAACATGTTTAAAGTCTGGTACAAACTAAGGTTTTGGTCTCAACCAGTCCAAACTGTCAGGAGATGAATCTTTTTGGTTCTTATTTCTTTTACTTGCTTACTTTCATTTTATGGAGAGCTGAAATTGCGCGTACTTAAGGGGCGTGGCCTCTGAAGTGACACCTGAGGGTGACGTCACGGACGCTACGTCCACCCTGAACCTCCGGACGCCAAACCGCCCCGTAAAGTTTTGACCATCCTCAGCAGAGACTCTTCACCGAGAGTCAGAGTAATAATCTGTCGCTGGCTGTTCCGCAGCTGTTTACCCAGCGTCCTTGTGACAGTGTTGTTGACAGTGGAGAGCCCCCCCCCCCCCCCCCCCCCCCCCGCTGGCGGGCTGTGACGCTAATGGCCGCCCCCCCGGTAGGAGCCGCCGGGTCGCGGGCGCCTCCGCCGTCATCATTAAGCACCATTGGTTTAATGAACGCGCCGTTTAGGAGGGCTTGGACCTTCATGCTCCGCCGCCTCATTAAGTGGAACGCAAACTAATATGAGGAGCAACCTAGAGCTCACCTCTAGAGATGAGTGAGTGAGTGAGTGAGTGACCGGGCGGGCGAGAGAGAGAGAGAGAGAGAGAGAGAGAGAGAGAGAGAGAGAGAGAGAGAGAGAGAGAGATGAAGAGGCCTTAAACCAAGTT
Source organism: Chascanopsetta lugubris (assembly GCA_016785325.1). Taxonomy (NCBI): domain Eukaryota; kingdom Metazoa; phylum Chordata; class Actinopteri; order Pleuronectiformes; family Bothidae; genus Chascanopsetta; species Chascanopsetta lugubris. The sequence continues at coordinate 1,399 of JAFBJT010089062.1, forward strand.
GTAGTAGTGTTAATGACAAGGACCAGTGTGCAGGGTTCAGCGCCACCTCCTGGTGATGTCACAGGGTTGTCCGGTTTTATCAATGACGGCAGAAAAATATGCTTTTATTTTGAAATGCTTCCGTTTCCTGTGCGTGCGATCCTGTCATGCTTGACGTTCATGAGTGAGGATCAAGCGCAGCTGCGCTCGGTAGCCTCCGTTCACGGCCCCCCACCCCCGCTTTCTTAGCCTTCAAAATAAAAGCACCACTTTAGAAAACCACCCCCATTTGTTTCCAGGCCAATGTGCTTTTGAAATAAAGTTTGAATTTATTCAAAGTGGTAAAGTCTACAAAACAAAACTCTCTCATTTTCAAATATTACCTTTTGTTTTTGTTTTTCACATAATGTTAAATTACTTTCCTGACACATGTTTGATAATTACTGATTCGAGAGTTATGTTGTTGTCACATCCGTTCCAGTTGGAGTTTGGAGAAATTGTGACTGTAATAACGATGATATATATATATATATATATATATATATATATATATATATATAATACATAAATAAGAAGTTTTCAATCATTCCATGGAATCACAACAACGGGTCTCGATACGACAAAGTGACTTCGGCCCCCGGGAACAATCCGGGGCTCTTACGTGGCCCCTCCGGAACAATAACCCACCCCTGCTCTGCTCTCACACACAAATGAAAACTAAAATCAAAAAAATATGTTTTTCAAACATGAGCATTTGAATGAGAAAAGCCTGGACCAGCCCACGTGAAATATTTAGAATCCACACAAACATGATCCCGATTCGAGTGCTGACCCAGTTTGAGTGGAGCCGCGAATGAGGGAGAGACTTCTCAACCTGCCGCCCACTCGCTCAGGTGCCGCTGCCAGAATCTGCCCACATCCTGCCATCCCTCCTGCCACTTTGGCCATCCACACATCCCCCCCCCTCCCCCCCCCCCCCCCCCCCCCCCCTCCCTCTTCCTCTTCCTGCTCCTCTCTCCTCCTCCTCCTCCTCCTCCAATAATTCCTTTTCTGTACGGGAACAATTAAGGCCTCGGCTCGAGGCTTTATGGTCAGAGGAGCAGCTGCTTTTTGCCGTTTCTGGATCCATAACTGTCTGAAATGACAACACCAGCATCGCGCAGGCCCCTCCCCCTTCATCCTACACAACAACCATCACTCTTCTTTCTGCCCATTCAGCATATATCACAGCGGCATGCGAGACAAACTATAAACGGATGAAGTGCCGGGTGTTTGTGTGACAGATTGGAGATGCAGGTTGGCTATAAACATTTCTTGCAGGCGGGTGCAGAGGAGACCCCAAATAATTTGGACGGTTGAGTTCACCTGGGCGGAGCAGAGGAGCCATCAGCTCACGCTGGCGTCCGGAGGAGGAGGCCACGGGCAGGAAACGCCAACTTTCTGGGCTCAAACTTCGAGGAAGTCTCAACGGTTTCAAAGTGCAAATGCAGGAAAACTTCAATCCGAGTCGTTTGATATATTTACCAAAATAAAAGTCTCCTGTTCCTCGATGAATCCATCGTGGACAGAGATAAAAAAAACAAAACAAGCTGCGTATAGAGAGATGGACTAAGCCCCTCCCCCTCTGTTAAACTCTCCTGGGTAGGAACACTGCCACCTAGTGCCAAGGATGCAGTACAGTCTGCACAGAGGCAACTGAAGGTCCGGTTACATGAGCTGTATATACAGGAAGTACACGGGAGCAATGAGGACATGGTGGCAAAATGGTGGTACTGCACTTTGATTGTCGTAATGGAATGCGGCCCAAAGACTTTTTTTTCAAAAAGCTAACATTCGGGTGAATGCGCGTCTGCTGATTTCTTGGTTTATCTATGGAGGTCCATGCTATGCCAAGTCGGCAGAGTTTGTGTGCGACACTGAAACCGGCCACTAGGCGGCGATCAAGACACTTTTTGAGACAAGTCATCCGTCTTCAGACACTGAATTTACTAACTACGTCAAACACGTCAAAAAAACTGAACAACTCTTCAAACTAATGTCTTTAAAGACATTCATCATCAACCCAGCAGCTGTGGACCGACGGTCAGAGAGGACATCCTCCGACCAGAGGGTCGGTGGTTCAATCCCACTCTGCCCGCTGGGAGGAGCTTCAGGCCCTCAAAGTCAAAAAGTGCTGCACAAACAAACGGAGGAAGAAAAGTAGAAAAACGGCGCCGTTCGAAAATGAGGTCGGACTCTTCATTTCGAGATAAAATGATCCGATCGGATCCCGAGGAGCCGACGGCATCTGTGGATCTCGCAACGCGCACGTAGGCTGCATGTCTGCGTGTGACAGAGTGAGAGGATGACGGCACGACAGAAGTGAACGGGTGGGAAGTGAGGAAGTGAAAAAATAGCCCGATGGGTGGCGATGTGAAGTGTTGATAAGCGGCGCTGAGGGGGCGGAGCTCGGCGTTAACGGGGAGAAGCTGCAGACGCTAATGATAAATGCTCTGTGTTTATATATGAATCACTTCACCCAGGCCTGAGAAGCGTCCGAGGGAGTCACCCAGGGCTTTACATTCACCCCCTCACTCACTCATACTGCAGCGCTTTGGATCTACGGGACAGGGCGGGAATCGAACCCCCGACCACATTACATCTCATGGAGCTATGACTCATCATCTTTGTTTACATGTGCAAAAGTTTCTTCAATCATATTAAAACCATTATAATTAGAGACTCTAGTGTTATTGTTCACATGGATGTCAAATTAAACCATCTGATTATATGTATACATACATATACATCTCTGGGAAAAAATAATAATAATAAACAAAAAGTATGGGCGACGTCACGGCGGCTACATCCATCTTCAAACAATCCACCAAGTCAGAGTGGGATCTGAACATGAGGGACGAGGAAGAGGAAGCCACACATTCAGGGTTCATGTCTTCAGACCCCCCCCCCCCCCCCCCCCCCCCCCCCCCCCCCCCCCCCCCCCAGACTCCGCATCCCAGCGCCTGCTCCCCTCCTAATTATTCCAATTATCATGGCACACTATGAAAACCTGATTAATAACACGGAGGATATTGTTGTGGCAATTAGCCATATGGTGGTGGGACTCTGCTCCGTCACGATTTTGCCATTAGCATCGACTTGTGTTTGTCGGAGGCGTGCAGCCATGACAAGCGCCGGGTTCTGCTCACCTTGCACTCCCCGCTGAGAGGCGCACGCCAGGGGGGAGGAGGGGGGAGGAGGAGGGTGGAGGGTGGAGGGGGTGGAGCCTGGTTCTCTCCTCCTGGCTTCTCGCCTGAGTGGATTCTTTATGTGGCTTCCAGCCGGACCGGGGACAAAATGTCAGGCGGCGTCTGGGACAGCCCATCACAGTCCGGGGCTCCTGGGAGGCGGGGGGGAGGGCGGGGGGGAGGGCGGGGCGGGGGTGAGAGGAAGAGAATTACTCGTGTGTTCATCCATCACAGGAAAATCACGTTGGTGTAGATATGAGGAAGTGTCGACTGTTGTTTCACTCTGGGCTCTGGTAAAAACCTGGTGCATTTCAACATGGCGGCCTCTAGTGGAGAGAAAACAACAGTTTATCATTCTATAGTCCAACAGATGTGGAGGTCATTGCTGCTCAGTCGGACACACTGCACCTTTAAACGCCTCGGACACACACTGACATATTTGGACTGAGAGGTCACACGTCAACGTGCCTCTAATTTGTTGTTTTTTGTAATATCTGATACTAAAGAGGGGGCAGGATGTAGCTCAGTGGTTCATAAGGTCATGGGTTCAGTTCCCAAACTCTGCATCCACCCTCAGGTGTGTGTCACTTTGGATGAAAGCCTCTGCTGAATGGAATTCTACAATTCTACAATTCCATTTAGCTTTTGTCCAAAGCGCCATACATCAGAGGGTGGATGGAGGCGTTGGGATTCGAACCCATGACCTCGTGCCCTACCACTGAGCTTCACCCAGGAAAAGGAGGACATTTCCACAATGTGGATATCAGCTCCTCCAATATTTGTCGCAGTGACATGTGTGCGCACGGGGACTGGAGCAGACGAGTGACATGTAAACACTAGGTCGCGGCCCAGTCAAACGAGTGGAGCTCCGCCCCCTCCCCCCTCCTCCCCCTCCTCCTCCTCCTCACCTCCGCGGGTTTAAGCACTTCTTAAAAACCCAGAGCCCCTTGTTAGGACCTGTTGGTGAATTCTCCAGATGGCAATAAAAATGCATGAGGTCGGCTGGAAGCGAGGAGGAGAAGGGCTGAGCCACTTAAGTAGGAAAAACAAAACCTCAGAGAGAGAGAGAGAGAGAGAGAGGGCGAGAGAGAGAGAGAGAGAGAGAGAGGGCGAGAGAGAGAGAGAGAGAGAGGGCGAGAGAGAGAGGCAGGTGGATGTGATCCTCGGAGGAGCGAGGGGAGAGAGCGAGAGAGGGAGGGAGGGAGGTTGAGACGAGTGTGCTGCGCTCGGAGGACGCGCATGTTGTTATCGTTCTTATCAACTTAAGACGTGTCACCTTGTTGTTCCGCCGTCTGACTGTTAAAGAGTGAAAAAAAAAGAAAATGAATAAGGTGGAATCTCATTTCAAAGAGGCCAAAGTGAGAATGATGAGTGGGGGGGGGGCGGAGCTCACACTCCTCTGAAGCCTGTTGGACCTTCTCTGACACGAGTGTAATTGAAACCAAATGAGTGAGGGGAGTTCTGCTGCTGCGTGAAGAGTTCACCTGCTGGAAAGAAGTTGGAGTCAAAGAATGTCGATGTTTTTTTTTTGTTTTTTTTAAACTTCTCACCGAAGAGAGAGAGAGAGAGAGAGAGAGAGACAGAGAGAGAGAGAGAGACTCTTTAAAGTTCCAGTGCTGAAGATTTATGTGGAATGGAAAATAACCATTGAAATATCTGCATTTGTATAAATTCAGCTGAATGAATCAACTCATCTTAGAATGAACTCTTTATATTTACTATTTTTTATCAGTGCTGACTTTTCTGCTGAGTATGTTTTAGAGCCTAATTTGAAAAATATGCATTTTAATAGTGTTACAACTAAATGATGAATTAATTTCAAATTGATAATCAAAATAATTGACAAATATTTAAAAAACATACAATATAATACACTGTGTATATCATTCTAATAACTTTTATTTTTTTATTTATTTATTTTTTTTTAAATAGCACTGGCTCAAACTACATTTTATTTTGAAAAATCAGCTGATGGGAATAATCAAATGCAGTTAAAGTGGTTTATTCCAATCAATTAAAAATACACTAATTAAATGATTTAATTAATACATTTTTAATATTTTTTTCCAAGTCTTGTTTTACCACAGTTTTTGTATCATGGTTTGTACATTTACACTATAATATTTAATTAAAAAATGTTATTCAAGTGACATCACTGCACATTTCTGATTGAAAAGCAGTTCGATTGACGAGTCGATCGGATGTAAACCGTTAAATCAAATAAAAACCTAACATTAAGCTGCGAGCGTCATCGCTTGGTGGCGATTGAAGTGATGCAATAAGTTATTTCATTTTCAGAGTGTAAATATAAAGGTGCTCATTCACTGGTAATGTATTCAGATGCTCTGTGCTGCTGCATGTGGCCAAACCCCTACAGACTGCACCTTTACGGAAAGGTCTTCATCAACAGGTCACACCTTCTACTGTTCGGTTGAAAAACAAACAAACTGAATCAGTACATATGAACTCCGCTTCCTTTCCCTTGTCGAAGTCCGTCAGACTCATAATCAGCTTCATGTGATTCATGGGCGACATCTGGACCTCACATCCGTCCGCTGTGAGTCGGCAGGATTCAAACCGCCGGTTCCTCCTGCAGTCACCGAGCCGCCGACTCATAAAGTCAAACTCCAAACTACCTGAAGCTGCCTACTCAGTAACAAAGACAAGGGGGCGAGCGAGCATGTGTGTGAGAGAGAGAGAGAGAGAGAGAGAGAGAGAGAGAGAGAGCGAGCGCGCACCTGACAGCAGTGTGGATGGTCACATTATCTCCGGGCCTTAATGTGGCTGAGGAGTGCAGCTGAAGAGGAGGAGGAGGAGGAGGAGGAGGAGGAGGAGGAGGGAGGGGGGGGGGGGGGGGGGGGGGTGGGACGTTTCATAGCCATAATTAAAACAGCGAGATAGATTCAGTAATTGAATGAAAAATCAGGATCTGAGCAACATCTGTGCCGAGCACATAAATCATTCCAACGAGAGGCGGCGAGGCAGCAGCCATAAAGAGCCGGGAGTCAGAGAGCCTGTCAGACGAGACGCAGGGCAACGACGACAACCACAAGATAACACACATTAGACCTGCCACTTAAACCCCCCCCCCCCCCCCCCCCCCCCCCCCCACATAAACCTGAGGGAGGGAAAAACAAAGCAGAGCGTGTGACCGGAATGTCACAGCGCTGGGACGAGAGAGAAGAACTTCAAACTAGATTTGAACTATTTGTTTGTTTGTTTGTTTGTTTGTTTGTTTTATTCCTTCCGAAATAGAACTGGAAGCAAAACGCTGAAGTGACGATTCAGCGTCAGTTCTACAGTGAAGAGAAAACTACATGTAAACTACATGTAAACAACCCGACACAGACCAGAATGAGTGCAAATGTTTCTACGAACTGCACCTTTAAGTTACAGCAAAAAGAAAAAAGGAGGGGGAAACTTATTTTAATTTACAATAAAACAACTAAGACTTATTTCTAATTAAGAATCATATTTTTGGCCTATTGCAACTTTTCACGTTCATTTCACTACGCAAGTAAACAACTTTACACTATTACATGTTTTGATTTATTGTATTAAACTCAATAACCTGTTTTTTTAGCATAATGAAATTAATGATTAGTAGTTACAGTCAGTTAAAAGTGAAATCATTATCAATTCTGAGTCAAATAAAATCATAACCATGATATATTCTTGTATCCATCATTATTTAAATAACCCCGGAACGACTCCTGTGTGTTTATGTCTTATCAGAGCTCCTGTTTACAGAGGCGGCCATTTTGCTTTTAGACACTGAGGACAAACTCATGCCATGATGGCGGCTGTAAATTCCGCAACATGTTTAGAGGTGCGTTCAGGTACAACAACACTCAACTGTAACTGGCACTCAATTCTGCACACTGCACCTTTAACCTTTACATATAAATCACATCAATGTACTTCAAATAGTTCCTTGTTTTCTTGACTCATGTAAAACAATGGGTCCTAATATTACACATGTAGCTCACTAGCTCACATTCTAAAGGCTGATAGATACATTTTAATAACGTTGTTTACATGTTTGACCACCTGTTTTTCATTCATTCAAGTAAAATCCGTTGTAAAACGGAGCTGTTTGAAGTAGTAACAGCTCAGAGGGTAATCAATACACCTGGTGGCAGATCACTCTTATTGTGTTGAAGTTAATTCATGTTGTTTCATGAGTTTTATCGGATCAAATCACAGATATTTGACGTAAATAAAGTGTGGTGGAACATACCTGTCTGTCTGCACCTGTAAAACACAGTGGGAGTAGTTGTTGTTGTTGTTGTTGTTGTTGTTGAAGATGTTGTTGGTAAAATCCTCCTCCAGGAGAAACCGGAAGTTTCTTTAGTTCATCCTCGGGTCACTTCCGCAGCTGTTTTCCGTCTGTATCATTATTAATAGAGTGACGTCATCTGTTGTGTTCACAGGTTTGAATGGACCTGTCGGCTCCGCAGAGAAGCGGCGAAATGTTTGAGAGCAGCGTGGACGAACATTTCACTTCCGGTCAGGTGACCAGCGGGGCACGTTCAATTACAACAGACGTTTTGGCAACGTCACAAGACAACTTCCGGGTTCGAACACTCACAGGGTAAGTGGGTGGATCCGACGTGTTGTCCAATCATACTTTATTTATTTATTACTTCAAATGTCCTCACAGTATTTACAAACTGTCAACTTGTGAAAATGTTCTTGTTTATTTATTTGTTTGTAAATGTATTTACCATGTGCTACTTCAATTCATGTATTTGTTTATCCCTTTATTCCTTATTTACTTCCTTGTTTGAATGAATGTTTGAACAGTTTGTACAATAAAACGACAACTGACAAAAAACGTTGTTTATTTATTGTTTGTTTGTTTACTGTGTATCATCAGGTACCATCAAGATTTATTCCCATGAAGACTGACCTTCCGGAATATTAATACAATTCAATTCATTATGATTATAATTATTTTAAATGTCCCTTGAACTTGTTTTGGGCTGAATGCAGAAACCTTGGAATACTATTAATAAACATAATAACAATGTTTAGGTGTCTCAATTTCTTTGGTTTAAATCACTGAGTTTCTTTATGAAAATTAAATCTGTCCTTCATCATCATCATCATCATCATCATCATCACGTGTTCATGAAAAAATGTTCATGTTGCTCCAATAACTTTACTTGTAACTTCAATAATAAAGAACCATAAAGTGACTTTATTTTAAATAAACTAACCTTTAATTTCCACGTAAACAACTTTTTGTTTTTCTGTCTATTCTATAATCTTTATATTATATTATGAAATATAATCTCCATATATTCCATAATCTATTCATTCCCCTGAAAATACTTTCATTTCCTTTAAAAGACATAAGCACATATTTTCATTCTGTTCCACAGGAAGTTGCTGAACTCCTCACAGCCACAGTCTGATGTAAATAACAGGGAAACAAACCCACTGAGCTCAGCCTTGTGTCAGTGGGCGGAGTCACAGCAGCTCCCATGATGCATCAGAGATGATTTCACCTGAGACAAAGTGCAGCCGCCATTAATAAAAGATTCCTCTGGCCCCCGGAGCAACGCTCCACTCGTTGACGCTCCTCCCTCCTCCTCCCGCTCGGCTCCGGGGGGAAGCTGCGCTCTCTGGGATCCAACCGACACAAAATGGAGGAGGTGGGATTCACATTCTCTTATTCGGAGTTTTACTTCAAAATAGAAGAGTGGAAAAAGTCCGACGCCCGCAGGAACAACAGGTTTCACTCTTTGTTCATCGTGAACTTCGTCGTTCAGAACATCGCGACCCGAGTCACACGTCAACTTTATTTCTAAATAAGAAACGTGTTTATCAGAACAGTCCAGGCAGCGCCACTACCAATAACAATAATATAATAATAATAACAACAGCAATACAAATAATAATAACACTAAGAAGAACAACAAAAGCAAGCATGACAATAAAAGAATAACGATGATGAAATTAATAATGATAATGAAAACAATGTTTTTTTTCAAAATAAGGGCTCTGAAAACAGGTTTGGGCTTTTGACTTGGCATGACTAGGCTTTTATTTTGGAAAGACATTGCACGATTTCATGCTCATTCCTCCTCCTGCCTGATGAACCTGCACAGAAACAGAGTTTGTCAAACAGTTTCTTCACATGCTTTGCAAAATGAAACATTTATGTGTTTCTCAAAAGAGTTTATTCGGATTAAACACGCGACAGGAGAAGACTGATCCGCTCCACATACCAGGACAACATCAGACTGAAAGCTTTAACAGCTGGTGACGATACAAATGTCAGTGTTGTAAGGTTGTTTATGAACAAACAAACAAACAAACACACACACACACACACACACTGAGCGGGTCCATGTAAACATCAGAGAGTCCATGACTGGAGGAACATACATGTTCTTTGTGTTGACATGATCCCTGCTCTAATTATTCAATCATCTAATGACAGCATTGGTCATGGTGAGCAACACCACACACTGACACCAGATGGTGGCTTTTGCAATGAGCCAACACCCCCCCTCACACACACACACACACACACACACACACACACACACACACACGATTTAAAGACTTTGTTTAATTCCAGAAAGAGGAATCATTTCCGTTTCTTGCAAACAGGAGACGCACGCACGGATTCAAGGAGACAGTTGTGACGCGCCTTCAGTCGTCCGGAAGCAGCAGGTGTACTCTGTGTGGAAAAGTGGGCGTCGCCATTTTGTTCAGGTCCTGCGCCGCGCCGGCTGCTGCAGCTCCGGGGACAGAGCGACGCCAACCATGTGGGTATGATCTAAGCATCCTTAAGGTGCTAGGAGGGGAGGGGAAGGGAGGGGGGTGGTGGGGGTGGGGGGGTGTGACCTTTATCTGCCAAGAATAGCAGGGCTAAAGGGGAACAAAAGCTGTGATGACTAACACACAGGAGACAATGGGAGCTCAAAGGAGCGAACACACTTGCCATGAACACAAGATGGAATTATGAGCTAATGTACCTGCAAGATTCAGGTGACATTTTGGCCTTTTGTCGGCAGAAACAGATTATTAAATAATTATACGTATTAGTCTAATTAACTGAGTGTTTCACGTCTCTCTATTATCCTAGTGTTTATATTTGGAGTGGGTCCTCTCTATGGCTCTACCATAGGTATGTATGTATGTGAAAGTTTACAGGTAAGAAAGAAACAATCACTGTTAGAATATAGAAAAATAAAATGTATTCCTCGAAGAAAGTATAGAAAATATACTTGATGAGATTTCAATGAGAAGAATACAGTGAATATAAAGCTACAGTCAAGCTTGGCAGGCTTTGCGCCGAGAGAACAGGAAGACATGGCCAGTCATTTCTTAAGGTAAGAAAATCGAACTATAGACAACTTTATTGCTTACTAAGGAAAATAACATTAAAACAAAACAAACAAAAAGCTGTTGATGTTCTACAGGGGTTGATGTACCCGATGGTGGTGTCCTAATTCAAGGATCCTGAAAGGCTTGGAAGGACACTGACTTCTTTCAATTATTTCCATTGCACTGTGAGATACTTGGAGCAGCTGAAGCGAATCAGTCCTCAACTTGACCTCCCTGCCTTCATCATTGATCTACAGTGGATCCTCGGATACAGTGGAGGGACCAGTTCAGGGCCGAGGATGCCTTTGAGGGAGTCAATGAAATGGTACAGCCAAGACGCTGACCTAGAATTGGGACCGGCTCATGTTCTGGCCTGGCATCCAGGAGTCTTGTTATCTGGCAAGAAGCAAAAACACGGAGACAAACAGGAAGCGTCACCCGAGATGAACCAGTGTGAGCAGCAGAGACAGAGCGGCTCTGTGTTTGCCTGCAGGACTCGTCTCTTTCAGAAAGAGGCTGATTGAGAAAATCTGCAGATTTCTTGGCCCCCGTCGACGCGAACACGTCTGGCAATCCTGCCGGAGCATCATCCGCATCCACCGTCTCGCCGTCACCTTGCACATCATCCTGAGTGACAAGCATATCGACCGCCAACAGAACTCTGACACACACCAGACGCGGCACAAAGCGCCAGTGTCTCGTGTTCCTGCCTTTGTGTGTCTTTCAGCGCCAGGCGGCACAGAGAGACAACGCACGGCTGCGTCTGCCTGCGTCCTGAAGGCAGACGTGTTAGCGCCACAAACAATGCAAGAGGAAAAGATGGGACTGGTATCGTGTCCATTGGGAGCCACAAAGCATCTCTCCGGGACTGATTTCACTCCAGACGCTTGCGGGCCACGGTAACGGCGTTCTCTCCGGCGCGCGGCAGAGATTTCAGTGCGTTTGACAAGGCCACTCCGGGGGGGCGGGTGTAGGCACCTAAATGTTCCAGCCGCTCATCGCCCCCTCGTTGCCTCTGTGCATAAAGAGAAGGCCGAGAGGAACGTCGGGACATGTAGCGTACGAGAGAGAGATGAGGTGAGACAGTGAGCGAGAGCCAAAGGGGAGAAGGGAATGTTCCCTCCTCCGTGCACGGCGGCTAAATATTTGATGGAGCGAGGTGAGGGAGAGGAGAGGAGAGGAGAGGAGAGGAGAGGAGAGGAGCCGAGGTGAGGTGAGAGGGAAGGAGGAGAACGGTGGGTGCGTCTCCTTTGGGAGTGTGTAAAGTGTCCCAGGCGTGCAGGGGGGGAGCCGAGGGGTCAGGACGTTTACAAGGAGCGCCACAATCCGGAGGGTGAATTATTCATCCGGCTGAGCGCGACACCAGAACGGCATTATGGGTAACCCGCTGCTGTCGAGAACAAAGAGGCCAAGGCTTTTAGAGAGGGAGGTACAGTGGGTAAGAGTGGAGAACACACAAAGACTTCCAGCTACATGGAGGAGAGGGGCAGGTACTGGGGGGGGGGGGGGGGGGGAGGGGGGGTGTGTGGGGGGGGGGGGGGGGGGGGGGGGGGGGGGGGGGGTGGAGGATATATGATTCTGCTGGGTGTAGCTCTGAGGTAGAGCATGCCCCTTGAATGCATGAGGTCATGGGTTCAATTCCCAGCTTCTCCATTTACTAGGTGTATGTCGCTTTGGATAAAAGCCTCTGCTAAATGAAATTGTTGATGCAGCATTTAGCATGTGCCATTATCAGCTATGAATAAGTTGTTCAAGATCCTCCATCCAATCCAATCCAACTTTATTCATAAAGCACTTAAAAACAACCACAAAGGTGCAAAGAGCTGAACAGAAAAAGACATGAAATGCACAGCATCCATGCAGCATCAAATATAAATAAATATAAATAAACAGGTTAGAAGATCTAAAACATGAAGATAATAAAATGAAAGCAGAAATAAAAATCAACAAATTTAATTAAATCAAATGTTCTATGTTATCCTGTCCTTATATTGGTATCATTCCCAGCCACAGGGGGCGCTCTCCATGACGGGAAAGTGCCTCGTCTTTGCATTCCACTCCTTTCTCCAGCTTACGTCACTGTGGCAATATGAGTCCGTTTTATATATATATCAGTGGGCAGGAGCCTTCCTAAATCGGTGAAGAGCTGTTGACCAATCACAGGAGACTGAGCCAGTTGGCCAATCAGAGCAGTCTGGGCTTTTCTGTGAGGGAGGGGCAGGGGCTCCACAGAGCGTTTCAGGGAGAGTTTCTCAGCATCTACGTTTGTCAACCTGTTATAGCGAAACTATCTAATGGCCCCCAAATAAGACAATAAGTCTCCTTTAATGACAATAATGTGATCTAAGCGAGCACAGCTGCAGAGCGTGGACCAACTCAGCGGGTCACATCGGCAACATGAGAGGGCAGCAAGAAATAACCCGGAGAATCGGATCTCCGCTAGATACTAGGAGGCATGCTCTACATTCCACATGGCGGCGTGAGGCGGCCATATTGATGTTTATACTCCCTCAATTGACATTGAGAGGCATGGATGACGTGCAAGTGTGTGCGTGTGTGTGTGTGTGTGTATGTGTGTGCGCGTGTGTGTGTCCTTTTGCATGCCTGCCTGTCTGACAGAACAGATCCTAAAAGTAAATACGACAGTACTGTGGGAATTTTCTCAGTGTTTGCACAATAGTGACTGTGTACCCTCCAACACACACACACACACACACACACACACACACACACACACACACACACACACACACACACTCTAATGCTGGTCTTCTCTGCCTGGCCGACTTGTGTGTTAACAATATTATTTACAGATGAAGCAGCAATGAATTAATTATGCAAACAGTGTGCGTTCGAAATTATAATGCTGTGCATTGCCAGAAGCCTATTTAAATATTAATCTATTTTTTTGTAATAAATGAATTTTTACCATTTGCAATGTTGCAGCAGTGAGAAGCGTAAGAGCTTGAAGCACTTTTTCATTTTTGCACTGATAAAAATTGCAAGTGGCTCCTTTCATTTCCGAGTTCTCCTGCATTCATGAGCTCCATTTGTTCTCCATTTCACTCTCGGTGCATTTCAGATTTGTCCTACACCACACTGTGCTGCATCTTACAGATGACTCCACAAATAAGAAATATGTCCACGTGTCTGACACTTTAAAGGTGCAGTGTGTAAGATTTGGTGACCTCGAGAGGGGAGGCTGCATGATGTATCCATCACCTCACCCTCCTGAGCCTGCAGGAGAACCTATGGTAGACTCCAGTTGTCATAAAAACTCAGACGATGTTTTGTACATCCACTACTGTAAAAACATGGTGGCCTCCAAAGAAAGGACCCACTCCTCGTGTCAATATACATTAATGGGCGCATTTAAGGGTAATGGAGAAAAAAAGCATCTAAGTGATCAGATATTCATGAAAGTGAAGTATGTCAGTGTAATATTTTTAGAAGTGACAAAAATGACACACACAAAAATCGTACACACTGCACCTTTAAAGCTGTGTCTGCGGAGCACCACAGCTCTTTGTCGGAAAAGACTGTTTCGTCAAACATACAGAAGCTTTTATGGATAAAGAACTCGAAGCTGCCGTTAAGTGGCCACAAGAAATAAAGTTAGGGGCTGGGGGGAGTTTGTGAGAAATAGAAATTTAAGTGTTATGATCCCAAAGTGAAAACAACCAGTGTGCTGACAGCCATGTTTATTCACTGTAAAGCTGTCATCACAAACACTGCCGGGGAAAAATACACTGTACTCTTTAAATGTGAGGCTTTAGATCTCAAAATATCACAGTTGCCGACATGAAATTGTTCTTTCTACCACGCGAGGAGATGGAGGAGGTGTTACAGTGAAGACAATGAGGGGACCGGGAAGGGGGGAAAAAAAGAAAATAGAAATGTATGTTTCTCTGGTTGTTGCTCACTGAGCATCTCTGACCCACTGTCAGAAACATGCAGGTCTCTTTTCTCCATGTGACCCCAGAAGCTCTGCTGCTGGTGGGTGGTCGAAGATAATGAGGTAACATCTGGTTTAGAGGATTGGCTTTCATTTACTGTACGCGCGCACACACACACACACACACACACACACACACACACACACACACACACACACACACACACGATAATAGACCCTGTTGCTCTAAGAAAAGACAGGGTGGACGTCATGCTCCTCAGGTAATGGCCTAATTCTGAGCAGCAGAGTGAATAAAAGGCCAAATAAAACAAGTGATGTCATTCCACCTGTAATTGGGGTCTTAAATTAAAGAAAATAAATAGTTCTCTGCAGTGCTGCTGGTGGAGGGAATCAATTTTGGAGGCTTTGGAGGGTCAACATGATGACGATCTGAATGCTTAAGTAGTGATATCATTTCCAGTGGAAATTTTGGTGAGGTTTAGAGACGGGGTTGGGGGGGGGGGGGGGGTGAGAGAGGGAAAGAGGGGGAGAGAGAAAGAGAGAGAAAGAGAGAGAAAGAGAGAGAGATGGTTCTGGGGTGGATGAGTGGCCTTTTATTGTGACAGTTGTGAACATTACTTACTAAAGTGTGTGTATATGTATATGTGTATATATATATATATATATATATATATATATATATATATGTACACACTCAATCAAGTGGAGCCAAATATCACCAACAAGATTTTATCATAAATGCCCGAATACACTTTTCAAGAATTGCTTCCATGGACATTATGTTTTTTAAAACCTTACAAAACACCCATTGCAAGTCTCATCAAATGTAGTGGATCCACCCTTTAATCTACATCAACATTTAACAGGTTCTTCTGCCGACCCGAACCACATCCCCCTCCTGAATCAGCAACTGAAATTTTGTTCCATCTCGTTCAGAGACGAACAGACAGCCGACCAATCAACTTGGGCTGAGGGATGAAAACAGAACCTCCTCGGCAGCAGCTATGACCACAACTGTCCATCAAGTCTGTCTTTGTCCTTGGACCGATATTGTTCTTCAACGACTGGACGGCGGAATCTTTTTGTCTTTGGGTCTAA
This sequence comes from Chascanopsetta lugubris, assembly GCA_016785325.1. Classification (NCBI taxonomy): domain Eukaryota; kingdom Metazoa; phylum Chordata; class Actinopteri; order Pleuronectiformes; family Bothidae; genus Chascanopsetta; species Chascanopsetta lugubris. The sequence continues at coordinate 16,963 of JAFBJT010089062.1, forward strand.
TGACTCGTAAGAGCAACCGCTACTGTCAGCTATCACTCTGAGCCAGCCTTCGTCAAACGGTGCACATCACGTTTTCCTGCTCCTCTCCGGTGATACAGTCGTCTGCTCTCATATTTTGTGATGGCTGGAGGGAACATGAGCCGTGGAGCCAGATGGAAACATCAGAGGAGGGAGCCAGCCAGAGAAGTGTTGTCTGGACGTGGGACAAGACTTCGCTCGGACAACCTGGGATTGTTGTTGGCTGGTGGAGGTGGTGGTGGGGGTGGGGATGGGGGGTGGGGGGTGGGCTTGAAAAGTAGCGTACATTACTAAGTCAGAATGGGCTTCAATTACATCCATTAGTGATGGTGAGGACTGTGACTGGCGCATGCTGGCATGTCTGCGTGAGTGTGGGGGAGATAAGGTTACCTCATTTGGAGAGGAAGGGGGGGGGGTGGTAAATGAGGGGGGAGGGGTTCTGTAAAGATACAGACAGACAGGAGACAGAGCCCTGGAATGACAGGTGTTGATGAGGGACAGGGGGGCTGGCTGAGGTCTCACTCGGCTATTCTGAGTCATTCTGAAACGGCAGGTCTAGATAACGATGTGTTATCAACATTAAAGGTGCAGTGTGTACGATTTGGTGACCTCTAGAGGGGAAGTAGCATGTTGTATCCATCACCTCGCTCTCGACCTTCTGAACATGCAGGAGAACCTATGGTCGACTTCAGTTGCCATTAAAACTCAAAAGATGTTAAGTACGTCCACTTTTATTACTGTAAAAACATGGAGGCCCGTAGAGCGGACCCCCTCCTCATGTAAATATACATTAATGGGCTCATTTTAGGGAAATGGAAACAAATAATACATTCAGGTGAATTTATGAAAATGTCAGTATGTAATTGTTTTATAATATGTTTTAGAGGTGACAAAAATGACCTAAACCTTACACAGTGCACATTTAAAAAGGCATTCGGGAACTTTCCCAAAATGGCTGCTTAGAGCGACACCGGTGGCAGCGAAGTGACTTGCACTCAGTTTGATTGCGGTGGAAACCACAAGCTCCGCCTTCCCCACACATTACCCATCCATATCGGAGCCAAGCCACCGTGCAGGCCCCGGCTCTCGGGCCGTGAGGCCAACACACAGAGGCGCCAGCCCCTGCTAGTCTCTGTGGGGCTGCCTCAGAATGGGCTGGATACGGTGGCTTAGCCCCTGGAACTACATTCTCATACGCACCTGTATCACCGTTAACAGGCTAAATAAAGACTAGGCCCGGAACCATCTGCACACATCATGTATGTCACACCTAGTGTGATCTCGGGGGTGCGGGAGGGCGGGGGGGGGGGGTGGGGGGGGGGGGGGGGGGGGGGGGGGGGGGGGGGGGGGGGTGACGATCTGCGTCACTTCACATGATATTCGACCGGAGGCTGATAACTGAGTCTCGTTGCAATGTCTCGTTGATCTTCACTTAAATGCACCTTTAGTGAGATGTGAGCGAAGTTAAGGAAGCAGTCAGAAGTTTATGTGTCTAAATACGATTCATATTATTCAGACTAGACGGGAACATTTGCGAATGTCAGGTGTTTTATTTTTGCTATTATCTCCAGTGCACTTTCATTCCTGCCCACATCTGACGGGCAGGTGGAGGGGGAGCGGCACTGTACCCTGACACGGGTAATACAAATCTATCTTGTTTATTATATGTGTCCTTGCCGGGAACAATAAGTTAGCCAGGCAGTAGAGATGCGATTTGTTATTTGTTTAGTGAATAGAAAGCAGGTTTTTGTTCTTGTTTTTTTTCTTTATCCACTTTGGATTTGTGAAGGTGTGGCCGATTATGTGAGTTGACACGTAAACTTGGCGCCGGGTGCGAGCGCTGATCCAAAGCGGGACGGACGAACGTCTGCACACACACGCACACACACACACACACACACAACTCCGCCACCGGCTGCCCGCAGAAATGTCAAACATGATGACGAGGCGAGAGTGCGGGGGAGCTGCCTGCTCACTACCAGGAAGTGGCGACACGCGCAGAGGCGACGGCACAAGGACACGGACTCATGAAGACGAGTCAAAGGACATAAAAGCACATCGAGAAGCGGTTTCTCTTCCACAGCACCACATCCAGAGACTCCGCAGGGACCGATGGCAAAAAGCAGCCCCATCGACGGTCACCTGTCCCCTCAACACAAACACAGATAACCGCGCCGTTCATCTTAATCTATTGTCTCATTCCGACGACTCGATAATTGTGTCGCACGCGTCGGGCCCCCAGAGCCTGGACAATCCTGCAAATCGTTTCAAAGAGCCCCAAATTCATTAATTACAGAGTGTGTTAATCTCATTGAGAAGGGGAGGGAACGCAGAGGGGGAAAGGACCTCATAACTCATCCAATTAGGTAATTGAGAGCCATTCGGATTAGCGGCACTGAAAGGAGGAGTCCCGCTGAGACTGGGGATGACTGGTTTGTGTTCATTTGGTTAATGAAAACAATGGCGCTCGGCAATGACTTCTTTCTTGTTTATCCTCAGACTGAAGTAAGGCGATGGTGCGACAACATCGTGAAACATGCCGGATGACAAAGGCCCATTCACTTCCACCGAGGCCCATCGGCTTCACTCACATCCAGTCAAGCTGCAGCGAATTAGAATGATCATCTCCATATTCAGTTGGAACAGAAAACTGGATATTGAATCAATGATCATTATTGGTCTAATTGCAAATTTCCCCACTGTGGGACGAATAAAGGGATATCTCTCTGTTGATGGTCCAATGGTGAAACAAATACTGGTTTATTTTCCAGTGTTTTGATCCTGCTCTCCATATTTTTGATTTTATGATCACACTGAAAATATGATTGAAAAAGGTTCCAGGTGTTTGTTTTTTTATGTATTTATTGTGGCTGGGTGCAAATGGGTTTGAAATATTCTATTTTGGTTGTATTCGAATGGAAATGTACAACCCATTACAAACAGCAAAACACAATCTAGGGCAACACTAAGATGCACTGAAAAGACAGAATAGTGCAGCCTGCTCTGATTGGTCAGCTGGCCCGGTTTCTTGGTCAGCTCGTCCCAGCTGACGCAGGGGGCGTCAGACCCTGACCACCACAGCGTGAAATTTTCAATAATTATATACCAATGAAAGTTCAATTTTTTTCTCCAATCACATTTTCTGCAAATTAATATTTTGCAGCTGTAAGGAAATGTGGTGGAGAAACGAGGGGACAACTACTGCTGTTCTTATTCATCATTTGAAATGAAATGCCGTCTAGTCTTTTCAACAGACACCCTCTGCATTCCTCCTACACCCTTTGACCTTCTTTACAATCTTTGCATCACATGTTTGTATAAGAGCCGGCACTGCGGTGCAGGGCCAAGGCCGGAGAACAGACAGATTAGATAAGAGGAAGTATTTGCCACTGTGAACGTGTGTGAGGTTTGCTCTGCACTTTCTCTGCATGTCATGACGGAGAATGAAGCAGACCTGCCTTGATTGCATATGTCATGACTGACGGCTGGGGACTGAACAATGGGCGATGCGCATACTATGGCGTATCATCCGGAGCTGGCTATCGCCGCTCCGCAAGTCTGAGCCCCACTGTGCAGACTCTGGCTCCAGCTGACGACAGAACTGCAAGGTGGCGGCGCCTGTGCCAGGATATTCTCGCCTCATTTTTACGAGGGAGAGGAGACGCAGCATAAGAAATGAAGTAATTATGTAATGCCGTGGGGTGGGAGGAGGACCGGAGCACTGCTGGCCAGCCTCCACCCACTACGACAATCAAAGCATTGCGGCGTTACAGCCGCAGACCGTGCAAAGACGCCAAATTCTATTTAATCGCGCACTCTGCCAGCTTTACGGATCTGTGCCATTTAAAGAGTGGATCCCATAATTCCCTTAAGTGCCTCGATACTGCAGACGGCACTATGCGCAAATTAATGAACAAATCAACAAATACAAAGCCAACTCCTCATTGAGGGGCCTCTCTCGGGCAATGAGTGCACGTACATTTTTTAACCTGAGGGAGCGACTGGGACTCGAATGTGCCAGGGATGAAAAGTGAGACGTGTCCGTCAGGAAAAAGTTTGAGAGGGTCAGTTTCAGACCAAGAGTGTGTGTGTGTGTATGTGTGTGTGTGTGTGTGTGTGTGTCTGTGTGTGTGTGTGTGTGTTTTCCTGGAGTGCTGCGTGTCCGCCTGCAGAACAGCCCCCGATTATGCATGAATCTGGCTGCTTATCAGCTGACCTTTAAATTGGAGCCGCCGAGCGACTGCAGGCCCAGGGGCTCACGCTCACTCCTGATTGGCTGCTCCACATCAGACCTGCTGACAATAGAAATTAACAGAGCCAGGTGGGCATAGCCGCAGGCGGACGGAGTACGGGAGTGAGGAGAGAGAGATAGTGGACTCGGGGGAGGAAGAGGAGGAGGAGAGGGGGGTGGGGGTGCTACATTACTATAAAATATATTTCCACAATTCCCCTCAACTGTCTTTTCTTAAGCTTCAGGAGAGGACGGAGGGGGGAAAAAAGCCATTATGTGCCGTGAAGCATGCTAACGGCAGAGCAGGTAAGAGCCCGCCGGCTCGGCATTACCTGGGCTTCAGCTCCCACTCACTCATGCTAACGTGCCCCCACCCCCCACCCACCCACCGGCCCCCCTCCGTCGCTCGCTCGCTGGCTTTCTCCTCCTCTTTCTGTACTTAAATGGCGGAGGGGTCTTGGCAGACTGTGATTGCTTGATAGATTGATATCTCCTATTGGAGAGAGGTACATGGAAGAGGAGACGGGGGCAGAGGATGAGGTGTGTGCTCTGTCGTCCACAGGGACAAGGGGCTCTGTGTTTCTGTGAGGATGATGGATTACATGGGGGCCACGGGTTTATGTGTGTGTGTGTGTGTGTGTGTGTGTGTGTGTGTGTGTGTGTGTGTGTGTGTGTGTTGAGCACGGTCTGCTCCATCGTGTCGTTATGTACACAGCGGAGGAAGCATGGCGCTGAATACATTTTTGACTCTGACAGCTGGAACAGGTCATTAAATGAAGCAAATGTTTGTGAATGGGAATCCCCGGGAATTAACTTCAGTATCGTACGTAGATGCGGCAGCAGCGTTCGGGCGGCGAGCGGGAGCGGTGTGTTCTACTGTGGACACCGGCACAGGTGGCTGAGTGCGCTGGCATACGCTCGGCCTTCTGTCAGATTAAAGTGAGTCGGGCAAAATGCTTAAGGGTTTGGTTTCTGTGTGTGTGTGTGTGTGTGTGTGTGTGTGTGTGTGTGTGTGTGTTTGCTGCACGGATAAGTTCTAAAACCTGGAAGTCGGTTAGTGAACTTCTTTTATGTCTTGTCAGTTATAGGCCTGGAATAATATCAATACAAGCCCACAAGCCCACAAGTTCTTTCCACTCAAACGTCTCAGCAAAATAGCCGAGTCATGAATTATAATTTGCACACACTGTATATCTAGGCTTTGCCTTTCTCCGTGTGACAGTTGCATGTTACCAGGTCAGCCTGCTCTTCCTCTTTAGTTCCATTCTAGAAATCAGCACGGCCTGTAACTGATCTGCACTGTATTCATATAGACGTCCAGCGTGAGCGATGAGTGTGTGTGTGTGTGTGTGTGTGTCATCATGTGATGCACAAATAAAGCAGGCCCATGAGGGGAAGACAGAGTGGCCGGCCACAGCACTTCATCTGTCACCAACACAAAAACCTCAGCAGTCGCCGAGGCACAGAAGACAGAGAGCCACTATCACAAACCCGGTGTGTGCATTTGTGTGTGTGTGTGTGTGTGTGTGTGTGTGTGTGTGTGTGTGTGTGTGTGTCTGTGCTCAGCAATGCATGTGGGTGAGACCTTATCATAGCTGGCCACATTCCTAGCAGGAAGATAAAAGAGGCCAAATGAACCAGATCAGCGCTGTGTGTGTGTGCATGTGTGTGCGTGTGTGTGCATGTGTGTGTGTGTGTGTAATCTACTGTGTGTGTGTGCGTGTGCGTGTGTGTGTGTGTGTGTGTGAAAGAGAAGGTTTGTCAGTGATGAATAGGAGTTTAAGGACCCACACCTCATGGAAAAAGAGGAGAAAATCCTCCGGCCGACAACAACAACAACAACAATGCAACATTGCAGACTGGTATTAATACCAGAGGAGCCCTGCAGGCAAACATCAACTACACACACACACACACACACACACAACGTACTATATAGTATGTATACAGTCCTGTTTCAAGGGCTGAACATGAGAAACACCTTTATACATTGTCCTTGACTATTTATGCTTCACCTGTATCGTCCTTTCAATTATAAAGCTGAATGAACAAATAAACTAATCCTTTATCAGCAAATTGTGTGTCCAACTATTGTCGGTGTTACACTCAACAATGTTTAGTGTAGATATATATTGTATAACCATCAGGGTCATCAGGACATTCATTATTATTATTATTATTATCATTATTATTTAATTATCATCGCTCATTAACAATGATTACTAGTTTATTATTGCTCATTTAAAATCACAATATTTTACTATGTACATAAAAGTCATCAGCTTAAGTTTGGTTTCAAGTAAAAGCCAATCCTGAAAACCAGAGTACCTTGACTGCCCCCTGTAGGTCAGAAAAGAACATTAACCTTGCCTCCTCCATGACAGCAGACAGGACATCATGTAAAACTTAAGTAAAAAAAAAAGATGATGTTTTTTATTTGAGGGTAATTCTTAACATGCTCCAGTATGTATTTCTTTATTCCTAGTTGCTTTAATTTTCATAATTAACTCAGCCATTAAAAACATCAAAACTGACAACTGATCTGCCATTGGTCGAGCACGTGTACCGGCATCGGCTGCAGCTCAATGCCCAGATCTCACCTGCACAGACTGAGGCTCCATATCAGGGAAAGAAAGATGGCAGCCTCCGTAACCAGGACTATTTGGCTTCATTTGTGGGGTGGTGGGAGGAAGATGTGCTCTCCGTCTCTATTTACAGTCTTTGCTATGTCGCTTATTATGGGTAGTAACCCGACCCACTAAATCACTTCTGTACTGGAGCCTGTTAGATTCCCACTGAAGTCCACAGAATATATTCTGTTTACTCTGCTACCTTGAAAACATTTCCACAAGGTCTCTCTCTCTCTCTCTCTGTCTCTCTCTCTCTCTCTCTCTCTCTCTCACTCTCTCACTTCCTCTGATAACGTACAGTGGATGAGTCCCTTCCTTCCGTGGAGCTGAGAAGAGGAATTTGCTGGATGAGGGAGCACATCTCTGCCTCATAAGGAACGTTGTTGCATTTCATTAGGGATAAGATTCATCACAGCAAGCAAACAAGAGAGCCGTGCAAATCACATCGGAGGAATTCTTACACTATCCCCTGCATTGTCTCTCTCTCCCTCTCTCTCTCTCTCTCCCGTGCACACAAACACGCACACACACACACACACACACACACAGCTGATTGGCAAAAGGCACAAAGCAAACAAAAGCTGAAAGAGCTGATTCAGGAGACACAGGGGGAGATCAAGGACGCTGATACTTTGTGATTGCTCATTACTACGCACTTCAAAATGACACATTACTATATCAGTGGTAAAAATGGAAGTCGGCTGGTGCATTTAAAAAAAAAATTCCCTTCCTCTGTGCACAATAAGATGCCCTGTGTCCCAGAGAAGCAGTGACAGGAGCGTGCTCTGCCGGTCAGAGGGCCAGCGGCCTGCCTGAGTGAAAGGACACCCAGGGGTCGTTTTTTTGGGGTCGGGGGGGGGGAGATGGCTCCAAAGTCCCCGGCGCTGACCCGGGGAAAATGTCGGAGATAAGGCCTGTGCACAGACCAATTTAACAGGTCGCAACCTTGTCTTGGAGTGGGAGCGACGCAGGGGGAGCGTGTGAACACAGCCGGAGGGGGGGGGGGGGCGACACAGCGGGGGGGGGGGGGGGGTCGGTCCCATGATGAGATGCCGGTGATATCTTACTGTAGCTCTGACCCGACAAGCGCCGGCTGTCAGCCTATTGATTCGTAGCTCAAAGAGCCAGGGAGACGGGGACCGAGTCAGGTTGTGGAGCCCCAGCCGGGACGGTGCGTGATATATGTGAGCCTGCATCTCGACATCTGGTTGAGCATTATGCGCCTGAGGCTGGCCGACCTGAACAACTGCGCGCCGGGAGACGGGAGACAGAGCGCCGGGACCTTCATCTATACTGGATCCAACAGCTGCACACTGTTCGGGGGAGCACAACAGATCTATTCACGACGGACGATTGTAGACGAACACACACTTGGCACATGGTGGACAGTGGGTCCCGTTGTGGCTGCGGAGATAAGAGGGATGCCATCGCAGGCTACTGTGTGGGAGAGCCTGAGGAAGATGTTACCTCACACACACACACACACACACACACACACCACTGCATGACAGTCCTCTGTTTCGCCCAGTGCATTCAACACAATGATGACGTCTGTCTGCCGGCGCCGGCGCCGCCTGGCTCCCGTTGAGACGAGCCACCGAGCGTGGGATTGGGACAGGAGGTGTGTATAAGTGATATTAGGGAATAAATGGGGCTTCAGTGAAAGCTTTGATATTGATATAAACAAGACATGTGAGAAGGGAAGAGACAATGGGAGAGAGAGAGAGAGAGAGAGAGAGAGAGAGAGAGAGAGAGAGAGAGAGAGAGAGAGAGAGAGAGAGAGAGAGGAGCGACAGGCCTAAAATATTTACATTTTTATAAATAAGAGGGAGCACAGAGCTCTGGGTTACGGTTCGCTCTATTCTCAGTCCTCCTGTGTGAGCAGAGAGTGGGCGGGACTGACAGCTCATCCCACACTGAGGCTTCAGATGGGGGAATAACGCCATTAGCAACGATTGTTTATGTCTCGCATCGATTCATCAATGACCGGAAATACACACATGGTAGTTGAGTGAAAAGTGACCGAACACCATTATTTGGTATTAGGGGAGACGTATTATCCTTATGCTGCAATTGAACATTTAGATTCCACAGAAAATAATGTTTTGTGAGGCACCTTGAAATAACTTGTGTTAAGATTTGGTGCTGTGGACATCAAATTGACTTGACTTGATATGACTTTATTAATTCGGATCGACTATGATGAATCCCCTGCCTTGATAGAGCGTCATGTGGTTTCATAGATCGATCCACCATTTGAGGACAGTTCAACTCTGCTCTGTTCCGTTTCTTTGCCCGTTTTTGGATCAAATCAGTAACTAGGAGGAGTTAGGCATCGGCAAGATGGCGACGGGTGACTTGCCCACAATTAGCTTCAAATGCATTCTGCAGAAACCAACGGGTGACATCACAGACGCTACCTCCATCTTTATAGACAGTCTAAGGTCAAGGTCCATCATTTCTTGAAAAGCGCTACATTCTGCACTATTCAAAAGAACATCAATTCCCTTGTGCTGTCCATTGCTGCCTCTGTCGCTTACGATTTAGCTACTGTCCCTTGCCTCCTAATGAAGCCTCGTCTGCTCTGATTGGCCACCTGCCTGACTATGTTGAGGTTGGAACAAACGCAGAGCAAAATGATGGAAACACACACATACACACGCATGCAAAAAAAACCACTTGAGTAAAGTTGAAAAAGACGATTACAAAGCAAACGTGTTCTTTGAATACATTTTACAAAGAGAGAAACTCTGCCAGACGCCTGCACGTTGGAAGCGTGATGCTGGTTGAGTTAGCAGATCGAGCCATTGAGCTTTGGCAAATGTGTGAACCCCTCTCTGGCCTGGAGAGGTCTCTGTGGGAGGGGTCAATAACAGGGACGCCTGCCAGGTGAGAGGTTGGCTTAAGTTTAATCGATGCTCGCCAGTGGACCTCGGACACACACACACACACACACACAGGTAGACAGGCCAGCACAGTAACTACCACGCAGAGATAAGACTATTCCTGGTGGGGTTCAGCAGCCTCCCTCCACCACAGCAGAGAGAAACTCACGCCTCAAACCGGTTTAGGGGGATTGATTTGACAGCTAATTTAGAGAGGAGATTTGCTAATAAGGCGAGCTTTTCTTTTCCACCCTTTGTCTTTCCCCCGCTATCTCTTTCTTCCTTTTTTTTTGTGGACACGAGCAAACAGTGGCAGATAATGTAAGCGAATTAAAGAGACAAGAGATTCAAATTGGATATTGATTATGAGACTAAAGCCTTGTGTTTCCCTCCGTTAGAGCCTGTGTTTAAGTGACTGACTGACGATGTCACTCCGCTTCCAAGCGATGGTGGTGATGGGCGCTCGGGTCTTGTGTTGCGCCGCCTGCACCTTGAATGGGCCCACATCATGTCACACCATGCTAAGTGCTTTGACGCAGCCACACAAAGAGTGCCCCCCCCCCCACACAAAGAGTGCCCCCCCACCCCTCCTCCCCCCTCCTACCCCCCCACTCCTCCTCCCCCACTCCCATGTCCACCCAGGTGGGAGCTTTCAGAGAGCAAGGACAAAGTCTTTTCCTCTCCGGCTCGGCACAATGAAGCCGGTCGGACAGCACAAAGGACAAAGTGGACCTTTCTGTCAAATGGAGGTTTAAGTGGAGGGAACAAAAAGCCTTTTCCGGGACAGGCCCGGCGAAAAGAACAACGAGAAAACAGGATGTTTGCCGAGAGGAAGCTGGGGAAATAAAAGAGAGGCGTTTAACTTCTGCACCTCATTTCCCACTGCTAAGCAGCTCGGTGGGTTCCCTCAGTCTGATCCGCGGCACAACTGACACGTCAATATCTCGTCACTTCCCCCGACGCGGTGGCAGCACGGGGCACCAGAATGATTAATAACACAAAAGGGACAGGCTCGCCACGAGCCAGGACAGAGTCACGCCACGTCACGTCACGTCACGTCGACGCCGACGCCGACGCCATCTGTCCCCCGGATTCACGTGCCCGCCATTAGCAAATCGGAAGCTCACCGTTCATGTTCTTGAAGATGTTGAGGATGGGCAGGATCTGCCGGTAGTAGGGCACCAGGGCCTCGCCCACCATGTCTCCGGACAGCACCAGGTGCTGCAGGACTTTGAGGGTGGTGCAGATCACCTGGCGGTTCCTGGTGTTCAGGGCATCTGGAGGGGCAAAGGTCAAGGGGGAAAGAGTCAGAGTTGGCGTGAATCAGAACTGCACACAGTGTTGTTAGGTTTGTGAAGCATCCTCTTCTTGCCCCACGGTTCTAATGCCATGTTTTATTGGTTTCAAAGCCCAGTGCACTTCCTGTACCCTGCTCTCATGGTGCAGCTATGTTGGAGTCTGGATGTAAAGTCGATTTACAGTGTGTTTGCCGGGGCTGAAGCTGGGCGGTACAGTAAATGAAGAGTAATTCAAACGTCTGTAAATGTATCCTACATGCGAGTGGGTTTAGGAGACACACAGTTAAAGTACACACACACACACACACACACACTTTTGCACACACTCGCTTTCCCTTGAAACAATTTCCTTTATAGCTGGGCTTTGATTTAGACCGACTTGTCTGCAATCAGTGATTTCAAATGCACTGGGGAGGCAGGGGTAAGTGAGAGCCAATCACTGGGCTATTTGGCCTACAGCTGCACTTAACTCCATCTCCCACTGATAGAGAGAGAACAAAAAGGAATGATGGCGGGAGAGACGGAGCGCTGCAAAGATCAAGAGCGACAAACAGAGAGAGAGAGAGAGAGAGAAAGAGAGAGAGATGGTAACAAAAATCAGAATGTCAGAGACGTGACAAGCAGAGGTCAAAGGCTCCTAAAATAACTGTGATTAGCGACTAAGAGTGACATTTTATTTGTGTTCTTTTTTTGTATTTGGCGCGGAGTGCTGGTGATTCCCTTTGTGCCGACTGTCAGGCTGAAAGAGCACACGCCTATTGAGGGGAACACAGCAAAGCTATTTCATCTTTATGAAACCCTAAACTGTCATTTGATGCCGAAAGGAGAGAATTGCAATAACATGATGGAGCCCGTTTTACGAGCGACAACAAAAAAAAAAAGTGTAAAAAAAGGCAACGTTTCAAAACACAGAGTCAAAATAAGAGAGACGGTGAAGGTGTGGGCGGAAACACCAGGAGCTTAAGAACGGAGAAAGCACAAAAAAGTGAACACTAATTGCCGAAAATCAAATGGATTTTTTTTAAATGCTGGCAAAAGAAAAACACATTAAAAATAAGCAAATCTAGGCCCTTGAATTAAATAGTAGGTGTGATGGGAGGTGGAGTGCTGCTACTGCCAACTCTCAATCTGTTTTTATCCCGCAAGAGGGGCGGAGCTTTGGTCACACCTGCAGAACCAATGGCAGCCGATCAAACAAGATGGAGGCGAAGCCAGGATGCAATGTTTCCCAGGCAGAAGAGAGACTGTATGACGTAAATGAGTGAGTTAGTGTTGGTTCTCATTCAAATGACTCCTAGTTCCTGGTTCATCCAAAAATAGGCAAAGAGGCGGAGCAAAGGTAAAGCTGGGGTGGGGCCCGTGCCAGGTCAGCCCAGGTGTCACTCAAGAGGCCACGCCCTTAATCATTGACAATTTCAAACTTCGATAGAGTTAAGTAAAGCAAGTTAGAAAAATATTTAGCTACGGGGATAAAGATGTAACTGATTGAGACCAAAACTGCAAGTTAGTACCAGGCTTTAAACATGTTTAATTCACCTCTAAAATTAATACCATGATATAATGATACTTTTAATACGGGAGTCACTTTTAGAGCCCGGCAACAAATGCATGCATTCATCAGAACAATATTTTCATATTCCATGTCTGCCATTAGAAATGGAAGCAACCCCCTCATTCTGCCACACTGGCCCTTTAAGACTGAAATACAGTAACGACTGTATAGTTTATGTAGAGCAGTAGAAGTGTTTTGTCCTCCACATGCAAGGACAGAACCAAACATTAACTAGGCTTTGTTAGGTCAGTGAAACAGTGCATTGAGCTTGGATCTGTGGAAGGACTCGGACCATTGTTTTGTATAAATTTCAGCCCATAAGAGCTTTGCACACAGACGTGTCATTGTGTGCGTCATGATGGTTTAATTGTATGTGAGTGTGGGTGAGGCCCAGACGGCCGAGATGCTGAATGAGCGAATGCATTGTTGCTTCACGCCATCTCTCCATCTCGGCCCCCAGCGCCACCGCCACCGCCGCTGCCGCCGACAGACGAGCACGGCGATATCTGCCATCACCCAGATAACGTGGAATGAGGAATGACAGGAATTTCAAACCTACATAACAAACAATGAAATTCTAATTACCAGCCAGCGCAAACAATTTTCCCCGTTGTGACATTTGGACTGTGGGACTGTTCAATTATTCATTGGCTCTCTCGCCCCGCTGAAAAAAGAAAGAAAGGAAAGAATTAGAGGAGATGGGGGGGGGGGGGGGGGGGGGAAGGGAGAGGGGGGGGGGGGGGGGGGCGATGCAGCTGAGGACCTGATGTATTAACGCTGGTATAAAAACCAGTGTTGGGACAAATGTGAATAAAGTCATTGTCTATTCAGGAGCTGCTTCACAGTTGGCGTGAAAATAAAACAACCATGACCTTGTATTCTATTTCCTGTGAAATGTCAGAGGTAGGGAGACACGTCAGGAGTTTAGAGGTGGATTGTTCTCACTCGGAGTATAAATATACTTTTCAGATCAGAAGAAGATGTTCCCTTGCAGAGGCGGAGCTCAGGACCTCCTTGTAATGAAATTCTCATTTTGGTTCAAAGCTGAACAAATGTTATGCCAATCAAGCGAGGCTCAGTGGAGACATGGCTCCGAATCCTCCTCCCTTTTCAAAGATGACAGAAAAACGCAGATTACAGCGTTTTAGTGACAGCTTTTCTTTTTTTAACATCCACGCTGAGTCTGTTTGTCTCCTGCTCTGAGAGAAAGGTCAACATTTCATATAAAACAATATTTGAATTCATCTGGAAGAGATTATGATTATCGTTACTCTTTAAAATTATGTTTCTGTCTGTTTGTTGGTTTGTTATTTTTGCCAAATTGATTTTCAACATGGGAAAATTACCTTTTACAATTATTTAGACTCAGTTGCATATATCAAGGTGAGCACCACACGGGTCAAACTAAATGTCAAAGTTTCTGTTATTTATAGAATCTCTCATCACACTGATACATGTCCAAGTGTCCACTGTCCTGTTCAGTTAAGTTTTGTTTTCATTGTTTACTTTGATGCTGTACAAATTAACTGAAACATCACAATTGATAACCTACAGAATATCCAAGACATTTTGGCTCCAAGAACTAGTGAAAATGGACTTATTGTATTAGTCTGTTTAAAATGGACAAACACACCCAGATAAAGCAACTAAGAGCAGTTCTACTCCTGAATGTGCAGATCCAAACTGGCCAATGATGAGGCTAGAAATGCTAGCATGCAGAGCATAAAGCAGCAGCAACACATACACAATATACATGGCTTTAGAGTTACACTAGTCAACATAACACCAGTTTGACATGAGCTAACTCTCGCTAACAGGTCAATAGGCTTCAAAAGGCCCCATTGCCACCTGCTGGGACGGCAATGGAGCTCAGTAATTAAAATACATCACCAAATTGATTGCACTCCCCATGCTTTAGCTCAGTCGTCCGATCAAATGGCTTAATCGACTGTGCACTGCGCGAGAAAATGGGCTCCATCAAAAAAATATAGTCATTCTTTCGTTATCGAAACGTAAATGTTGAATCAACACGGACTAAATGTGTCCACCTGCAGTCTCTGCAGAGCGGGGCATGTAAGAGTTCAGCATTAAAGTCAGTGAGGACAGGCTGTTGAAGTCTAATGTCAGACGGAGTCTTCTTCATTGTGTATTCTCATTGGGTGACCTGCAGTCATCATCAAAATTCACCAGGGCCTGACATGACTCAGTCGCTCTGCAGATAAGAGGCTGCCAGCCACATTGAAGATGTATTAACGTCAGAGGAGGAAAATATATTTGGCTATTTTAAACTCTAGACGGCTTTTCACTTTATTCCTCTTTCCCCGTTATCCCTCCTTCTTCTTCTTCTTCGTCTTCTTCTTCCGCGCGCCATAGAAAAGTAATTAATCTGCAACGGAGACACGCACTGGCAGCTTTGCCTGGTGGACGGCGAAACAGGCCCGATTTCTAATAAACCCCGAAGTTAATAAGGAGCAGGCCATTTAAAATTCCATTATCAGTGAGAAGTGTGTATTTCCACGAGGAGCATAACCATCACCTTTGGTCCGGCCTCCCGAAGGCAAACAACCAAAACTGCTGAGGGGTTTGAGTTTGTAAATTAAAGCCCAGTGGCCCAGTCACTCTGTGTATAATGTGTAGCCGTGTGTGAAGTGGCACCTCTCCATAAAGGCCAAAACAGGCCATCCAAATATTTGAAGGACCGGTGAGTGGGATTTAGTGACATCTGGCAGTGAAGTCAGACACTGCAACCAGCTGATGTGACCTCCCTACACCCCTTGAGAAGAAGCTATGGTGGCCTGCTGGGGTTTCGAGGCTAAAGTAGACACATGGCAGAGTCATCCAACTGTATTTGTTTGTTGGTATGTTAATATGAAAATAACTCAATCAAACTATTCAAGGAATGGGCCTTTAACAGTCAAGTGTTAGCGCAATGATGGAGCATCAATATTCAAATATGCTCTTTGAGAGTAGAATCGGATAAATATTCACATTTTCTAGAATGAGTCTTT
The DNA here is from genome assembly GCA_016785325.1 of Chascanopsetta lugubris. Taxonomy (NCBI): domain Eukaryota; kingdom Metazoa; phylum Chordata; class Actinopteri; order Pleuronectiformes; family Bothidae; genus Chascanopsetta; species Chascanopsetta lugubris. The sequence goes on from JAFBJT010089062.1 coordinate 32,585, forward strand.
TGCATTAGATCAAACGCAGCTCCGCTCTACAGCGACAGCCATGTTGAACCACCAAGTAGTTTAAATGCACAAATGACGTTTTCATGAGAACTGATAGTAGCTGCTATAGCTACTATGGGGAGGATGAGGTTGAGCGACAACACACAATTACCACAGAATTCTACACACCGTACCTTTAAATTCTGTTTTTTTACTGCATTTTTCTCACTTTCTGTAAAAAAAAAATTGCCATTGATTGTTCTAGAGAGAGAGATTCTTAAATAAATCAGGCATGTTTATGAGCCTGGTAATTATGAGGGTGTGTAATTCACTTAACCATGGTGGAGGTGTGTGCTCTGCAGACCGTGTCATTGTGATTATTAGAGTTAAGCATCACTAATGGATCCTCCTGAATTGTATGCAGGGCTTCTTTAAAGCTAGTGCGTGATGTGTACTGGCAACTTGTGAGACTATTGTCAGCAAATGACAAACAACTATTTGTGTACTATCTTCAAATCGTACATACAAACCCTTTTAACCTTTCTGTGCTCAAATAAGTCTTATCGTCATTATTTTTTTATCATTCAGGAACTGAAGTCAAAGGATAGAGGGTATTCTTCTTTACATACATCCACATCTGAGGTCTTATATGAATTGAAAACAGAATCCTGTTTGAAGGTGAGGACCTTGCTGTGTGACTCAGTGCCACATGTGAAGTGGAAACAGACTGTGCCAGGGTCACTCTGTCACTGTGTCTCTGTGTCTCCAACAGCCCTGCCTAGTGTTGGCCGTCACGCCCCTCTGCCTCCATAGACACCCAACACACACACACACACACACACACACACACACACACACACACACACACACACACACACACACAC